>JAVXUL010156178.1:0-13711 GCA_035590515.1 Trichilia minutiflora | reverse complement strand
GAGAACCGGAAGAAGAACAGTAATGGATCGGGTCGGGCTGGACCGATTCGTCAGACAGTTCCGGTCCGATCACTATTTTGGGGGGGAGGGGGGTTTGGGAAGGGGGGGCCCGGGCCCATTACGGTCCGGTTCCAAATAGTACGGGCCCGAAATGGTTTCGGGCCTGTTACGATCCGATTTCTCGATTCTAGAATTCTGGAATAGGACCGGACCGTTTATATTGGCCCAAAATCGGCCCAGATCGTGTGAATAGTGATCTAGCCCAGTTCGGGCTCAATTTTTAACGGGCTAGACCAGTCCGGTTCGTGGGCTAACCCAATCCGTTAGACACCTCTAGGTGGAGGTTGTTATGTGGTGTTATATTATTATGTTCGAGATGTGATTTGATCACCTATGAGTCTCATCGAGGATAGTCACGGACATTATCACATGACTACTCGAGACAATGTCAGTGGTAGATTTATTTCCTGAAAATGATGCACGTTTTACTTTTTACATTTAAAACAAATTTTTTTTTTAAATAGCATTGATTTGTTTGCATATAAAATTTATTGACGGTTTTGGGATGCCTAGGATCAGGATAATCACCAAGAAAGTCAGTCAGCTCAATGACTTTTGAAATATATTTTAAGGTTTTCATATTAAAAGAATTTCTTTAAATTAAACTTGTTTTATACTCTGTTCAACATGTATTTTCTTACCTATAGATTAGGCATTATTTACTGAAGTTTATTATTGGTTCACTCACATAGTATAATTTTGTATTTTTTATATATTTTTTGCTAATAAAAATTTGTAAATTAAAAAATATAATGATATACTTAAGAATTATAATTAAAATTTTGAAAGAAATTATATTTATTATTAAAATTTTAATAACTAATTAATTTATAAGAATTATTTTGAGGTGATTTGGTTAAAATTAGTATCTACTGAACTTACAAGAATTATGGTTGAACTGTTTTGATAATTAACTAAAATGTTATTTTAAAAATTAAAAAAAAAAAGTTTTTTATTAACAATTAAAGAAAATATTTTTACAATAATAAAAAAGAATGGCATATATGGAAAGAATTGATTTTCCAGCACAAGTGGTGAAGCATATAATTTAATTCGATTCAAAGTAATGAACTTTATTCGATGCTTATTCGATAATGAATGATGGATAGATAGAGATATTTATTAATAAATCAATAAATGTATATTATTTTGGTTGAAAATAGTACTAAAGTTTTCATTTTTGGATTTTTCTTTGGTTCGTCAGGGTTGATATCATCATTTAGCATGCTTTATCTTTTCCAACACCAGAAACCTAATGCTACGTGGTTGGAAATGGAAATAGGATTGGAAGCATAGGATCACAAATTTTGCATTTTCAACGTGCTCTCTTTTTCTCTTAATATAGTAGTGGAATGTAGGGTAGACAGAGAATTTATGCTCGAATTCAATAGCGTGTAATCCCTTAACTACTTTTGTTGGATTTATTTCATGAATTTTAGGATTGTTGTTAAAAATCAAAATTAAGTTTCAACAATCAAAAGCTATATATATTAGGTGTGTAAAAATTTTTTAGAATTATTTTTAACAAAATTAATCACTTTATAGTAAATTTTGAGAAGTAGGAAAATAAAATTTTTTTAAATTTAATTTTGAGAAGCAATTTTATCATAAATATATTATAAATTTCACCTTAAATTAGAAAATAATATCATTAAAATTTAAATAAAATAACTAAAAATAAACAATATATGATATAATATAATAAAATTGAATTAGATATAATATTGCATAATAAATTTAATATTAAAATTAGATATATTCAATAATTAATTAAATTAATTTAATTGAAATAAAATAAAAATATTTAAATAATTTTTTATTAAAAATTTTTGCAATAATTTTTATTAATATTAATTTATTTTTATTATAATATTTTAATAACATAATTTACCAAACATATAGAAACTGTTTTTAAAATTAATAATACTTTTTAAAAATAAAATTTAATAAATACTTAAGTGATTTTGTTGATTTTTTCAATGATTATCATACAATAAAAACAATTTTTTGAAAGAATTGACTGGTTCTATCTTCGAATTAATTAACACGTGTTCGTGTAAGAATTTGTCGTTGGAGAGCCGACTGAGCAGTCTCTTCGTTCGTACCATCGCCGTAATTCGAAAGTATCACGTGTAATTTTCCAATCACGTGAAATTTTTGTATTGGTTTTTTATTTTGGCAAATGGTACTGTTTGATTGGAGATGGCCCGCAATTCATGATGGGTTCCTGCACAACGCAGTAGGACCGTCCAGACATCGACGTTTCGCTATTTGCTCCGTTCCTATTTAAAATGGAAACGGCGTTGAATGGTGGTTCTTGGCAACTGAGAATCAGGAAACGGACGCCGGCTAAGTTTTGGAACTTTCCCGCTCTTAGGTTAGACGGAGGAATACAATCGTGCAATAAAATTAATATATAGTTTTCAATTATAAAAAAATAAAATAATACATAAATTACGAGAAAATATATAAAAAAAATGATCATATTTTTTAAAATATTTATTAAAATAATTATATTAAAAAAAAATTTTGATTAACTGAACTAAAAATATATTTTTTTAGATAATAATATCTTTAAAAGATAATTTAATACTTTTTATTTGAAATAAGAGCCCACGTTTGAAGTTTTAAATATGAACAAACATTCCAAAAGAAAAAACTAAAATTCATTTTTTAGAACCATTTCAAGACTCTACTCCATTTTTTAGTGTTTGAAAGTGATGAGTTTATTTTTGAATAAAAATCTTTTCTTCATTCTTGTTTTAAATAAAATTTTAATTTATTTTAAAATAATTAAAATACTCCAATCCACTTTCAAACATTAATAAAAGTTATGTTTAAAAGTAGATAGTTTACTTTTGAATAAAATTCTTTACTTTACTTTCAAATTCACTTTCGAATTAAATTTTCTATTCCACTTTTAAATATTTAAAAATAAAGAGTCAACTTTTAAATATAAATTTTTACTCTATTTTTGAATTTTTGTACCAATTCTTTATGGGATATTGCTGTTCAAAAAGTATATTTGTGAATTAATTAGTCAAAATTTTTATGTGATTATTTTGGCAATTATTTTTAAAAATATGATAATTTTCATATATTTTCATATATTATGTATCTACTAAATCATCCCAATAAAAAAAATTTTAATGTTCAACTATTACTTTGAAATAAAATTTTTATTAAATTTCAAGCTAGTGATTCTAAGTAAAAATAAATAAATAATTGATGAGTTAATGATGATAGAGTTTTAAATGAGACATATATATTATCTTATTTAGCATATAATAAATTACATCACGTACACCTATTTAAAATTAATAAGTCATAGTTGATATTTACTATGATAGATAAAATTTTAATTCTATGGCCTATTTGAATAGTTTTATTGACATTAAGAGTGTAAACGAGTTAAATTATTTGTAAGTTATTCAAATTCAACTCGATAAATATTTAGATTTGATTCAATAATAGTTGAGTTGAACTTAAATTAAAATAACTTAAATAATTTTCTAAGTCGAGTTCAAATATAATAATATTTAAATAATAAATCTAATCAAATTAAATAAAGTTAATTTTAAATTTTATAATAATAGTTTTAAAAAAATAAATATTCAAGTTTAATTAAGTCAAATTTGAATATATCAAGTATTTCAAGAACTCAAATATAAAAAATAAAAATTTGAGTTTGAATCAAATTCAAACTTCGAATTTTTGAATCAAACCAAGTTTAAATAATTTATTGTATTAACTTAATTCGATTTAATTATACTCATAATTCAAATGAGAGAGAGAGAGAGAGAGAGAGAGAGAGAGAGGGAGGGTTATGTTTTATTATTTTAAGCATTTAGTCCCATTTCACAATATATTAAGAGACTACTACTTACGTCTATTACTTGTAAAACTCGTTTAAGTTTGTATGCTTGTGCTGTGTCCATCCAAATATTCCATCAAGTCAAACTGTATATTGCTATTCTTTCTACTTCCCTAACTATCGTTATCCTAATTCATCAATCGATCTTTCAACCAATCTTTGCGAATCTAAATTTCAACCTAACAATAATAATGCCGTCTTCAATTCAAAAACAAATATCAGCAATCAGCCTAAATAAGAGCGTATGGTAGAGATCACAACTTGTGTTGTGCGTTGGCCTTACGGATTAAGTCCGATCCGAAAATGAAATATTTTATTTTCCATGCATCGTCCAATAATCATGCAAATATTGTTGTACATACACTTCTAGACGCCGGATTGCATTTTTTATAGCAATCCCACCAATGGAATTCATATCCATATCTACATTCTCATGATTTCAAATCTAGACATAATCTATGATCTAATCTATGAACATTGCAGTAGCATAAAACAACATGATCTCTTTCTCTTGTCTTCTATGTTTTTCCACGTGGATTAATGCAATGCAATTTCGTAAGATTGTGAATGAATAATTCATCCTCGTAGCGTATTGTATGAATGCCTTTTTCTCGTATTTTCTTTGACTATTTGAATAAGAAAAAAATTGGTGATGGATCAAGGTGGAGATAGGGTATCTACTGCCAGATGGATGGATAATTGTGATAGGGTCTTAAATCTTAATCACCACACATTCATTCTTCCAGCATATTTTATGTTTAAAAAAATGTGATAAAGGAGGAGACAGATCGTACGACTAGTGCTAAAAGGAATAGGATGAGTCGATGAGAGATTGGATGGGTGCCTAGTGGAAGTGGAGAGTGGGGTCTAATTGCAACATTTCACAAAAGTTGAGTTAATAGGATTACCATAAGAAACACACACTCTCTCTCTCTCTCGCGCGCGCGCGCTCGCGCCCACACACACACAAGAACAAAAACAGAAGAAAAAAAAACTCATAGCCGAGCCTGGTTGGCCTTTTTGTCTTCATAAACCTTCAGAGATCATTGGTATGGATGGACTTGGCACCATATTTGGAAAGAAAATCTTGCGTCAATGAGACGTAGTTAGGACCAACAGCCAATAATTGTTACAATATCAAATTTAACGACGTGTACATTGTTAGTCATTGAATCTCATATTATTGAATACACGCAACACTTTCCCCTTATTTCGGCGTATTTTTGCCAAGTTTCTGACTTTGGATAAATTTTAAGGATTTGAGTAGGTTAAAATTTAAAATGTGTAATTAAAATCGGGCCTGTTGTATTTGTATATTGACGTGCTGTTGTCAGTTCCGTTACAGGAGGATCTTTGACATTGCAGATCGACTTCTAAATGAAAATGAAGTCTTACCGAAAGCAATAATCTGATAGGAATACATCACATCAGTTAAAAACACTGTTCAACTTCTTCTAACAATTTCCAATTTGGTGTGAGATTTTTCCCCAACAGACGTGGGAGTTAAAAACTCTTGTTAGGGTTTAGGGGTTTCGCTTACGAATAATCAGTCATATCAGTGTCAATGTAAAAAATTTTGAAGAATGTCTATTAAAATATTCAATTACCCGGAAAAAAATAAATGAGCAATTCCTGTAACTATCCGGCTCAAAACTTCCCAGCTTGGTACTGCTACAATGCTTGAAACAGTTCTCTTTCTGGTTTTACGACCAAAGAATTGAGACGAAAACTTACACTATTTGAACTACCCAAGTAGCATTAAAGTATGATTTTATTTTATTTTTCAACTTGAAACATACATAAGTACTGTATAAAACTTCCAAACATCACTTTTAATAATTTGAAATACCCAAGAAGAATGAATGTATTACTACATTCCAATTTTTTTTCAACTTAATTTCATATGTCAGAGAAAATTTTAAATTTAAAACATTTATGTATTGTAATCAATTCGCCAACTATAACTCGTAAGTTAAAAATAAATAAATTAAATCATTCCTAACTTCCTTGACATATGAATAATAATCATCCTCCCCCAATTATTTATCTATCATCCCTCTCCACCGTCACCCATCAAAGAAAAAAAAGGAAAGAAGAATGAACATAAATAAGGTAGTACTTTAACACAAAATCATAGAAAATGTAGGTTTCAGAAAAAAGATTCTCATTATCTTATTACAAATAACTAACATTTTGCAAAAATATATTTGCAAATTACATTTGTTTTCTTGATCCTAGCTTACATAAACAACAGACATAATCAACTGACTTTCCTCATCCCAGATTCGTAACAAGGAGAAAGTAAATTGGCTCCTTCACTTTTCAACTATACTTAAACCTTTTGCACACTTTTCAAGTGTGAAATAAGCTCGTCCTGCACAGTGAACCGTGCATAAGAAAGGTAGATACTGGGAAATTAGATAGGCAATTTCAGTGTTAATACTGAATTTAGCAAGCCAATCAATATGCTTTGTCAACCCACTGAAAATTAACTGTTCCCACTTATCTTAAATGCATATAAACCACAACTTATAAGCAATAATATCATGGACATTTAACTAAAATTGAATTCAAATAAATTCAAGCACATGCCTTTTTCCCCTTGGGTGAAATACCTTTTTCCTTGAGAAGTGCTCTCCACTGTCAAACTGTGGTAGTCCCTTTCAGCTGCACGACTGTGCAGCCTCTGCATATTCAAAGACCATCAACAGCTTGAAAACTGAAAAGAAAAGCAAAAAAGTTGTAGGAGAGCTTTCTGAAAAGGAGATGCAAAAGTTGAAAAACATGGAAATATAAAAGCAGATTGGATTGCAAATAATGCAAAATAAATTTCAACAGCTTTGCTTATAATAAAGACCAGTTTATATACAAGCTCATCGTATATACTGAGGCAATTAAAATAATAGGAGCTGCCAATCTGTAACCACAAGTAGCAATCAATTATGAAGTTCTGCAGCTAGTGACAGCCATTTTCTGAAATAGCATAGCAAACGTTAACCATGATCACATGGTATATTATGGTACATGCAAAAGCAAAACCGAGACAGTGATTTTTACTTGTCATCTTAAAGCAGAGGCAAAAAGTTAGTAAGAAGTGCTCAATGAACCCAATGCAAACACTAAAAGTCCATAACATAGCAAACTGTTTCTGATAAAGTAATCATAGCATCATGCAACATGTGAATCTGCGCAACAACTAATATAGGTTATTAACCATCTATAAGCCGTTCAAGGAGTCAAGCACAAAATTGACCATGTTCAATGGAAATTTAAGCACAAAATTGACCATGTTCGATGGAAATCTGCTCTAAGTTCATGGTATAATCTTAAGTACAAAGTCAAATGACTCACTGCATCAAGCAAAAACAAGTGAAGAAGAAAATTATATCAGAAAAATAATTGTATGCGTCAGATAGCACCTAATAGAATTCCATGCACTGACCATAGCAACAATATTCAAGTTTTTCAAAGATGACAATCTGTTTATATCAAAGCACACATAGAGCTAGGGCAATACAAACTATTAAAAATTACCTTGTCGAGAACTAGTTTGACAACTTGCTCTCTTAGATGGAGTCCTAGCCTCCAAATCTCTTTCAGCAGCCCAGAAAATTTAAGATGGCTCATATAAGAAAACAATTCACAAAGGCAAACGAGCTCCTCTTTAACGTGGATGTTTACAAGAGAGAATTCACCAGAGAATATTACATGCTTTGCTACCCTCAGAATGGGAAAGCAAACGAAATATAAGACAATTATTCAAAACAAACATGAGTAGACCCATTTCAAATACAAAACATTCAAGAAAAATGGAGTCGGCACCTCTTTTTATCAGCTGCTGTTGCACCTATCGCATCCTTTGAACTACGATTGCCCTTTTGTTTCTTAAGTGTGAGTGATCTAATCAGTATGTTCTGTTGGTTTGTTTTGATGAGTTGATTCGCTGAATATACAAATAAGAGTCAGATATTCCATTTTGAAAGTTAAATGCCAAATGATAAATAATTGACACCAAAGTACAAACTAAGAGAATTCTATCATAGTAAATCAATACTTTCCATAGATCTACTGGATGAAACTCATCACAGAGGTGCCTGCAAAATCATTCATTCTGCAACTTGCAACATAGATCCTCAAAACCTTCTTCAAGGCATCAAAGATAAAATTTTTCTATGTTGATTATGGTCTGTAAAGGGGTAGTTGTTTAGTTTTAATGGATCGCTTACAAGCTATATTACATGCAAGCCAGTTTAAAAGTGGATATTTCTCTGCAATATCTTCTGGTTCATATTCTTCGATTTTTGTATTTAGTGGTTTCTCTTTTTCTTTTCGATATTCCTCGATTCTTTGTAAGGCTCCTTTCTCAATTTGCTTAACAATATTTATACCCTCGTAAAGATTTCTTAAATTGGAGTAGGACCGATAGATTAACCTTTCTATGATTTCTTTGTGGTTATAAACCTGTAGCCAGTGATCACAATTCCTTGGCTGTTGTATTAGTTTTTCAGTATCTTTTTCCTTTAGTTTTTTCTTATTTCATGCTGCTTTTCCAATGTCAAGTATCTCTTGAAGTTTGTACTTTCCGTGATGTGTTATGCTCACAAATATGAACTCGTATCCCACCCTGCACAAATATAAACAAAAGTTCCATGTCACTGAAACTCTTCATAAAACAGCGAAATACATTTTGCTAATTAACTAATCAAACAAAAGCAATCCAAACTATGTACGATTAAGGCAAGCACTATCTCAAGATAAATATTAACACAAAAACGAAAGAACCAAAATTCTAGACACATTTCTAACCAAATTCTAATCAAATACATTCTTAGAAATGCAAAAAGCATGAAGGGATACTCAAGCTTGAACCATCAAGAAGGACAATCAATGTTTGCAAGTCAAGGACTTGGTAAAGATAGGTGTAGATGTGCAAAACAGCCGTAAAATCTAAATTCAAAAAACTAGACTAATTCCTCACAGCACTGGCATTCTGATCTACCAGGGCGTAGAACAATATAAAGAATTACAACATCAAATACATCGCTACGATTACGACACACTGAAATATATAAATCCAACTTGAAGATGAATTTCTAATCTCCATGCAAAGAAACCATTAAAATTTCATACACGTTAGCTCTACATATCAGTGGTTGATTTTGCCAAGATAAAAGCAATATATTGAGCTTCTAGCAAATACAAGGATTGCTAACTACATGAAAATTCTTAAAAGATAGAAAGCCTCCTGAATCAACCAAGTAACATAAATACATTTCTGAATCCCCAGAAAAATAACAAATAGAAAAACTGTAGCCATCTATCATTGCACCATAAATTCATTATGATAACACATTTCTGAAGCTCAGAAAAGTTACTAATAGGAAAAACCAATAAATTCAAAGAAACACAATGCTAGTATACCTAAAAGTTCTTTCCAGTCAAAACAATGGTTGTGTACTCAATTTCCAATCAACACAATGCTAATATACTTAAATTTCCAATTAACTTGTTTAAATGCACAGTTTTTGGCAATGGTAGGAACTGTTTCGCGTTTAACTATATACAAGTCAACTAAATGGATGTAGAGCATCGGTTGGAGTTTGCATCAACACATAAAATGTGCACACAAACACCGAGCATAATTACAACTTTACATTGCACAAATACTCAGACAGAAGTGGAAATAAATATAAACCGAACAATCAAAACCCACTATGATCAAGTAACTAGTAATCTACAAGCATATGTACAGACCTATGCATCTACAAGTGTGACCTAAATCTAACTCCTCCGTTTGATTCCCATAAATCGACTAATAAGAAAATACATCTTTAGCTAGTAAAATTTCAACATCATATTCTTATTCTCAATTAATAGAATTCAACATGTAAATGGTTAAAAATTCCTAGACTATACTCGGCATTCGTTTTGGGTTCTGTTAACGGAGATTCAAATTTATAAAATGCCGAACACAGCAAACTTTCAGTTTATTTTCTTCCACGTTATCTCGGCAATCGAACAGAGTAGATAATCAAATTAAAAAGGCAAAACGTACAATTTGATGACAATTAAAGTGAAGAAACGAAAAGATCACCGTATTTGAAGAGAAAGCGGTGGACGAGAAGAGACCGTGGGAGCGAAGACTGACGAGGAAAGTGGGAACGCCAGAATCGATTTGATTTGAATCCGACGGCTGAGAAGACAAGGACTCCATGGGTTTGGCGCCTTAATAACCCTGGCGAAAATACAGAGAGGGAGAGTCAGAAAAGTGAAATTTGGTCAAATGGATTTTTTTCCCGGTTTGTGGATTCCTTTAACACCGGCGGCATCAGTCAGTAATGGATCCTGCAACCTGCAAGTTGTAATGACGTGGTTAATTTGCTGACTATCTACTATTGACAACTGATCCAAGAATCATTACCTTCGGGCTATTACCGTCCTAACGGAAAGCTCCTAAAAACTAAAATCAACAACTATTTTTGTGTTGAGTTGAAAGTTGTTAGAATTTAACCTTAAGTCTTATTTTATCTTTAGTTAAAAATCGTTAAAAGTTATTATTGAAACTTATTTTTATCTCGTATTAAAAATTATAAAATATTAATTTAAAAATCTATTCTCATATCAAATTAAAAAATTATAAAAAATCAACTTATGACTTTTTATCTTAAAATAAAAAATTACCTATGACTAACATGAAAGCCTATTACCTAGTGACTATATTGATATCTAACATAAAAGTGAGAAAGGAAAAAATGAGTATTTGACTATTTGTGAAAGAGCACGCAACAATTTTACATATATGTCTCATTAATCCTTAACAATCACGTGGTTATTTATTTAAGAACAAACAATTATCCCACATGTATACTTTGTTAATTAATTTTCTAATCATCTTAAGTGGTTATATTCCAAAAAACAATCAACAACTCTATACACGTGTTAAAAATACAGTAAAAGGTCAAAACTTATAAGTAAAAAGATTCGAAAATCTAAATCCAAAATCTTATCAAAATATTACATTGTTATCCTATTTTTTTCTATATATAAAACCCTCGTAATCTAATTTGAGCATTAAAAGATTTTCATTAAATAGTTAATATTTTTTTGATATCTTTTTTATAATTACATGTCCATATTTAAAATTCTAGGATATGATCTTTAAAATTTATATTAAAAATTTTGTGCATTAATAATTGTCATCGTTTATAAAAAAAAACAAAAAGCCTTTTTTTCCAAGCAGAAAGATACTCTACCAAAAAACATCCCATTGACTAGGAAAATCAAGAAAAAAATCCCATTAACCTAACTACAACGACAAATCAAAGGCACGAGACCAAATGATCAAATAAGAACAACACTTCGCATATAAACTCTGAACTACTCTCTTTAAGCCAAGCCACTATAAGAATGGAGGATTAAAAAAAAAAATAACCCAGTTGGCACAAAAGTTGGGAGGACTTAAAAAAGACTAGACCATGAGCTTTGATCAAAGAAAAGTAATCTTATGCTCAAAGAAGGTTAGACTATAAGGTCAAGCCATAGAAGGGCTTCTTCACCTTGAAAGAAGGTTAGACCACTGAATTCTGGCTATAAAGAGCGCATTCAACCCAAAGAAGGATTTACCATATGGTAGACTGTAGAAGGGTGTATTCTACTTGAAGGAAGACCAAACCACTAAGCCTTGTCCATGAAGAGTGCTTCTAGCCCTAAAAAGGTTAAACTAAGGTTAGACTATGGAAGAGTGTATATGAAACGAATGAGATAGCCTTGAGGTTAAACTAAAAGAACATATACTTTATTCCAATTAAGCAAATATTAAGGTTAGACCAAAAGAGAGCCAATTAAATTCCAAGAAGGGGGAAACCATTAGGTCAGACCCCTAAGAACAATTTCACTTGAAGAAGTTTAGACTAGAAGGTTAGGCTATGGAAGAACGTGCATGACTTGAATGAGGCAGACCTTAAGGTTAGACCAAAAGAGAGTATATTTTGCTCTAACAAAATAAACCTTGAGGTCAGACTAATGAAAACCCCGACTCTAGTCATGAAGAGCCCACACAACTTCAAAAAGATTAAACCATAAGGTTAGACCAATACCACATTAACTCCTAAAATAGCTAAGTCAATTGTTCATATGAGATGAAATTTTTTCTTTACTCAGACCAAGCATTAATAAGTAGAAGTTAGGTTTTCTTTAGACTGACTATTAATAATCAGATTCAATTATTAATATAAAACTAGTTTTTTTATTTTATTTTAACTTCTTATTAATAGTCAGACTCTTGCTATGGAGCATCTTTTTAAGTGATCCACGAGAACAAAATGCTGGTTAGTACCTCATCACATTTATGAGTAATTAACGAAAAAAGACCAAGAGTTAGATCCTCGTTAATACCTCAATACAGATTCAAAGATCTTTGACTAAATCTATGTTCTCCTACGCATCAACAAAGGAATTGATAGTTACGAGGATTTCTCAAGTTAGAGGAAATGAGTTTTTAGGATGCAAGAGTTTTTTTTTGAAATTTACAGGGTAGAGGAAAATGGCAAGAAGAAAGGGCTCTATTTATAGGAAGAGGTCTGATGCCCTAACATTCGATCAAGCAAAAGGCTTAGATCAAACAAACTGAGGAATTGAGAACGTCTCTACTCTTTTAGCCATTAAACACGTAGCTAGAGACTTTGGAAAATGAGAGGACACATTCTAGGTTTTGTTATTAGTGATTATTAATGATACAAAGACACGTCTAATCTGATAGCTAAGTTGTATGAAAAAAAAAAAGTTTTGAGGTTCAATGTGAGCCCCATGTTTAGATTTCAAGGGCATATTTATAATTTTATACTTTTACTGTACATACTTTTGCATCTCTCTCATACACAGTAGACAGGGCAATACGATTTCGTAAATTATTTTGAGAGTTGAATTGCTTAAGATAAAGTTTTGGGAGTGTGAACGCAGGGACCTCAATAAAATTAAATGTTAGTTTTATTTTGAGTGGGATCCCAATGATATTTTCTAATTAAGAGAAGAATTTGAAAGAAAATGTACAATTTGTTCAAGCAAATGACTGGTTCGTTCGAACGAAAAACAGATCGTTTGGACGAAATTTGGAGGAACTCCCTGCAAAATTTTTATCCCAAACTCATTCGACCGAATCGATAGTTTTGTTTGAACGAATGTTTGATCGTTTGAACAAAAAATTAGGGAGTTCTCTGACTTTGAAGTGCCAGATTCGTTCCAACGAAACTCAGTTCGTTCGATTGAATTCATATTTGATCGAACGAATCCCCCGATTCGTTCGATCGAAGACATGGTTCGTTCGAACGAATTAGAATTCATTCGATCGAATCGACGTGAAATAACGATTTTATCTGTTTCTAGAAGATTCTTCTTTATATAACTCAAGGGAAAAAATATAATTTCACCTTTATTTTTATAAATATGGGGGCTGAGGCCATTTCTCCCCCATTTTCTTCTTCTTTCCTTCTTCTCTTCCTCTCCTCCGTTCTCTCCTCTGTTTTAAGAACCCATCTCTCCATTCTTGTATTTTCTTTGATTTCTTCTTAACTTCTCACTAGATTACACACATTAAATAATCTACGGGATTTTATTTGATTTGACATTTGGAGCCCAGGAACAAAAATGAGGAGTTAGGGTTTTGAGAGACGATTTGATATTTTCTGGGTTTGAGGTCAAATAGGAGCAAACCGACTATAACAGGAGGTACCCCGTTTCGTTTCTAATCCGCCTATGAATTTTATTTTGCAATGTGGCATG
>JAVXUL010156168.1:0-13711 GCA_035590515.1 Trichilia minutiflora | reverse complement strand
CCGGTCCGGTTCCAGACTTCTGGAACCGCGAAATCGGACCGGAACCGACGGGCCAGCCGATTCGACGGCGGAGACGGCGGCGAACCCGGCGGTTCAGTGGCGGAGATGGCAGAAGCGACGGCGGAGGCGACGATGGTGGCGGTGACGGCCACCGAAAACCGGAACTGGAATCGTTACTGTTTCCGATCTGGGTCGGGCCGGTTCCACTCTCCCCGAACCGTCGAACCGGCCCGGACCGACCCGTTACTGTTTCCAGGCCGGTCCGGTTCCACTACCCCTGACCCGTCGACCCGACCCGAACCCGCCGGGTCGGGCCCGTTAGACACCACTATGTTAGGTTGAAAAATGTCAAGGCATATATATATATATATAAAAGGGAAATCTATACTCACTTATCAATATAGCTATAGCATTTAGTCGAATATGAGATCAAACTTTCACTCCCGAAGGATACGTGTTCGTAGATCATACGATACTTATCCTTAATAATTAACGCGTATACAAAGACCTTATAACGATACTAAATATGGACAAACCAAACCACTAAGCCACCCCAATCGATATTCAATCATGCTACTGCTAACGGGTTGTTAGTTCACTTCCATTGCATTGATACATGCTACTGCGTTTTCAATTTTCTTCTTGTTAGTTCACTAATTCAGTAATCAATCATTTGCAATAATAATCTATCACTTTGTGTTGCTAGGAAAGGAAATTAACAACAATGATGGGAGTTTTAAAATTAGAACAAATTCAATTTTAATTTTGAAAATTGTCATCAAATTCAAGTGACGGGACCTATGCTTTAATGAACAAAGCTTAAACTTGATTTGCATCATCGAGCAGGACTTAGTTCATTTACCTTCAATTTCTAGTTTCTGTTTATCCACAAAACCTAAAGAACTGAATTGCTGAGTAAGCTTAAAACAAGTGTTGACATTGGACATAAAAAGCTTTATTTTATTTATTTTTAAAAATAATCATAAAAGAATTTTGTTAAAAAATAAAAAATAATTTACTGAATAAATTTATTTTAACTCTCAAAAGAATAATTAAATAATAAAAAATCTATAAATAATAATTAATTAACATCTTTTTAAGTTATAATAATCAATTTTAATAATTAATATTCCCTCTGTAAAAACGTTACGTATTAAATTATAAATTTTATTTAAATTATTTTTTTAATTAAATAATTATTTAATATTTATTTTTAATTAGATAAATTAAAATTATTATCTATAAAAAAATTATTTTATACAATTTTTAATAAATAAACTCATCTCAAATTAATTACTAATTCGTTTAGCAATTTAAAAAAAAAATTACAGAAGAAAAAAATAAAAATAAAAAAAAAATCGGAGAGGGTAAAAGCGTATTCCAGACGCTTCCCTTCCTATTCAAAACAAAGATTCCGATTGCGAACACTGTCACTGACCAATTTATATACAAGAAGCTTAGAAGCTAGCGAAAACGATAGAGACAGACGAAGAACACAATGGCCCACCAGCCAAAGCCATGGAAAGTGGAGTATGCGAAGTCAGCGAGATCTTCTTGCAGAACTTGCAAGAGTAATATTGAGAAAGAAGCACTTAGGCTGGGAAAAATGGTTCAGTCCCAACAATTCGACGGATTCATGCCGGTATATTCCAGCATTTACCATTTTAACTGTACATTTTCGTTCTTATTTGACGTTTTATACTCTACCGGTGAAATCTTGCTGTTAATTTTACATTTCATTGTTCTTTGTTGGAAAACTCCTTTTTTTTTTTCATGATTATTTATTTATTTATATTTTGTTGTTGTTTAGCCTTTCTTGCTAACGGGTTTGTTCATAAAAGTTCAAATTGTAGCTGCTGACCTTGTTCTAATTTTGAGTATTAATGCATTGTTATGTATATTTGTGTGTCATGTGTATTCTAAGACTTTTTTTTTTCTATGTTTGTTTTTGTTTATTGTAACTAGTTTACTACTGAGCTTAATTCGTTAGCCAATGAATTCAGGTTATTGGTTTTTGGTTCTTACACTTAATTAAATTGGTGATTGCGTGTTCATTATTTGTATTTCTGATGCTTGGAAAGTTATAAATTTTTCTGGTTTTTAAGTCAATCCAAATGTCCTTTCAAAACTGGTTTTGGTTTTTAACATCCACAGATATCAACAACAGGAATTCTGTATTTTGCATTAATAAAATTACGGTCTTTTTAATTTCAATTATATATATTGGTTCTCTGTAAGGTTTATTACTTGATATGTTGATTTAACGATAGATGTTTTGATTTTCCTTGCTTGCATTTCCTATTTAAACTAGATGTGGAACCATGCCAATTGTGTATTGAGGAAAGCCAAACAGATAAAATCGTACGTATTCTTGCAATTTTCTATACAAATTTCCAATAAATGATCCTTGTAAATACTGCAAGTAATTATGTCTATGTGTTTTTTGTGCTTTTAGCTTGGATGATGTCGAAGGGCTAGAATCACTTCGATGGGAAGATCAACAAAAGATCAGAAAGTATGTGGAGGGTGGTAGTGAGGGTGGTTCCTCAGATAAGTCTGCCACCAATGCCATGGAATATGGTATTGAAGTTTCTCAAACTTCTCGTGCTACTTGCAGGCATTGCAGCCAAAAGATTATGAAGGGAGAGGTGTACTTTTTTCTTTATTTTTTTTAATTTTACACAGTAAATTGTTCTTCTATACCTGGATTAAATTGTATATATTTGGTTTTTCAGTTCGATAAACCAGTTCTATATATAACCTAGTGACAACATGTAGTAACCTGAATCTATTTTAGTTAGTGTCAATCCTTACATCAGCATTTTCAAGTCAGCATATATATAGCTTGATTAAACTAGTTGAATGTTTAATCAATATATTTTGGTTGATATCTGTTGATGTGGCTAGTAATGCCGGAATTCCACTTGATGATTTTTTTAATAATATTCTTAGGTTCGTATATCAGCCAAGCCCGATGGTCAAGGAGCTAAAGGAGCTAAAGGATTAGTGTGGCACCATGCGAACTGTCTCTTGGAGTTGTCTCCCTCTACTCAATTGGTGAATTTGTCTGGATGGGGAAACCTCTCAGTTTCTGATCAGGGAGCTGTTCGATCCCTGGTTAAGAATCTTCCTTCAACTGGTAAGAATGGTCTGAAGTTTATGTTGTTACTCTTGCTGGTTCTTTTTTGCTGTAATGCTTGTTGATCTGTTCACTTTCTATTTGACTTCTCTCAGGTACAAAAGCTGAGGAACAAGAAAATAAAGAAACGCTGCCGCAGCAATCAACTTCAAAAGCTGGTGCAAAACGGAAAAATGTTGGCGGTGTTGAAAGGTCAAAAGTTGTTAAGTCTGAAGGAGATGTGGCGACAAGCAAGGCTGCATCCGTAAGGAATTCAAATGGCTTGCCATATGAACATGGTTCTGATTTGGAAAGTAAACTGGAGGCCCAGACCAAAGAACTGTGGGCTCTAAAGGATGATCTTAAAAAACATGTGACAACAGTGGAGTTGCGTGAAATGCTTGAATCCAATGGCCAAGATTCAACAGGATCGGAATTTGATCTGCGTGATCGCTGGTAAATTCTTTATTATTTTCTGGAAATTGGGGAAATACATTGTATTCCCATTTTCATTGATCAATGTGGTTTCTTGTGAATGTTCTACTTTTCTTTTCATTTTTGTACATATGTATACACATATGCTTGATTGCTGAATTATTGTTGAGTTAATATATGCATTGTGGCCCCACCTTAAATCCCTTAAACTTCAATCAATAATTTGAAATTTCACATGGGATTTATTGTTGCAATTCTTGTTTAGTGCCGATGGGATGATGTTTGGAGCACTTGGTAACTGCCCAATATGTTCAAGTTCTCTTCGTTACTCTGGAGGCACCTATCAATGCCATGGGTACCAGTCAGCATGGAGCAAGTGTTCTTATTCTACTCGTGAACCAGAACGTCTCAAGGGGAAGTGGAAAGTCCCAGAAGAAACAAATAATCAATATCTTAAAACGGTATTCATTTTAGATTGCTGTGAGATGTTAAGGTAACCAAACTTTAACTGTGAATTTATTATCTTGGTTGCAGTGGTTTAAATCACAAAAGAATACAAAATCTACTCGAGTTCTACCTCCGGAGTCATCTAGCAACCCTGCTGCAACTCAAGCAGCTAAAAGCCCGTCTCAATCTTCAAAGGGTGAAAACTTGAGAGATCTTAGAGTTTCTATTTCAAGATTGCCAAAGGAATCCATGGTGTGATCTTTTTCCTTTGTATATGTCAATGTTTAAATTATAGTTGAAAATGTTTGATTAATGCTCTTTGATAATATCACTTAATGAAGATTTTAGTTGAATTCATTTCTTGGGGGGTCACTCTGCAGGAAGAATGGAAGAGAAAAATTGAGGAAAGAGGTGGACTGGTTCATGCTAAGATCAAGAAAGGTTGCATCTCATGCGTTCAATTGTTGAATCAGACACATTTCCTGTTCTCACATTTGCTTGTTACTGTAGACTTAGAGAACACAGAATGCATTGTGTAACCTGTTGCTTATTAATCAATCTGCAGATACTAGGTGCTTAGTTCTGGGAGGAGTACCGGACGACGAAGATGCTGAGATGAGAAAGGCCAGGTAAAACCGCTTTTCTGATTGCTTCTTGAGTATATTTCTTCTTCCGGTCATTTCGGTTTTATTGGAAATGGTTTTATCAGGAGGATGAAAATACCTATTGTGAGGGAGGATTACCTGGTTGATTGTTTTGAAAGACAAAAGAAGCTTCCATTTGATCTGTACAAGGTTGAAGCTGTTGGCGAGACTTCTAGCATGGTAACAATCAAAGTTAAAGGGAGAAGTGCTGTTCACGAAGCTTCTGGTCTGCAAGAAACTGGTCACATACTTGAGGATGGAAAAAGCATTTATAACACGACTTTGAACATGTCTGACTTATCAACTGGTGTTAACAGGTGGGCCCACTTTATCCTTCAATTCTTCTTTGGATTTTTAACCTATATTTTAATGCTTGCTATGGCTTTTTCTGATTTAGAAGCAACTTGCTTCAATTAATCTGATGGTTTACCCATCAATGAATATTTGATGGAACTAGCTAGATTGACTGTAAAGTCTATTGTGGTTATTCAAGAGGATTCCCACCTGAGAAAAGGCTGAAATGTTACTGCTGTTGTATATTCTGCTTTGCATAGAGATTTTCTTTAAAAGGAGCACGATTACAAGCCTCTTATATTTAACTTCAGTGTGGTCACAGTGTTGCATATTCTAGACAGGAGATTCCCACATATTATCAATTTAAAACTATTTTGGACATAAATTGATAAACTTAGATTAAGCATTATATGAACCCTGGAAGAGTAGTCAAAGTCACGGTTTCTGTTGTACCTACTCACATGGCTGGATGCCATATGGTGATACTCAGAACATTGTAAAATCTTAATTATATTATTTTGTAAGTTAATGAATTTAGTGGCATCTAAGTTTTTAACCTTTTATTTGCAGTTATGTCAACTTAAAACTTGCAGTTATGTACTGTGACATACTTCGATATTCATGAGCCTAGCTTTCAGTTCTAAACAATATTGTTCCTATACATATGTGTTCATTTTGATTTAATGTTCTTGTTTGGTGCCCTAAGGCACCAAACATCTGTTGCTTTGCTGTTGTGAATTCCTATATTGCTGTTTCTTTTTTCCTCCATTTTCATTTTCTTTCAACCGAATTCTGACCTTTGTCTGATTGCCATGTGAAGTTTCTATATCCTACAAATTATCCAAGATGATAAAGGGTCAGATTGCTATGTGTTCCGGAAATGGGGTCGAGTGGGGAGTGAGAAGATTGGTGGAATCAAACTTGAAGACTTTTCAAAATCAGATGCAATTCATGAATTCAAACGGTTGTTTCTTGAGAAGACTGGGAACCCATGGGAGGCCTGGGAACAGAAACAAAATTTCCAGAAGAAACCAGGAAAATTCTTCCCATTGGATATTGTACTGCTCTCTCTCTCTCTCTCTCTCTCTCCCTTCTGTCCTCACCTAGATGTGGCTGGTTCTTTTAGGCAATTGTTGCTTGTTTTCATGTTATTTTTGGTTTTTGTAGGATTATGGAGCCAACAAAAAGTTGTCCAAAAACAAAGGAACTAATGCAGACAGCCAACTCGCTCCTCCACTGATAGAGTTAATCAAGATGCTCTTTAATGTGGAGACTTACAGGTTTTAGAAAGTCATCTCTTCTGTTTTCATATTATATGTTGTTATGTTGAATAATTTATGTCTAAAAGATCAAATTTTGAGTTTACAGAGCTGCGATGATGGAGTTCAAAATTAACATGTCAGAAATGCCACTTGGAAAACTGAGTAAAAATAATATACAAAGGGGTATTTAACTGTGAAAATTCTATCTACTTTGTTCTGTGCTGAATAATTTGGGATCTCAAGATAACTGTATTGCATTACATAAGAGATAGTTGTGGCTGTTTATTGAGGCTCTGTACATATCCCTTTTTCCAGGTTTTGAGGCATTAACAGAGATACAGAACTTATTAAATAACGATGCACTCAATCCTTCTATCAAAGAAAGCTTGATTATTGATGCCAGCAATAGATTTTTTACTGTGATCCCCTCTATTCATCCGCATATTATCCGGGATGAAGACGATTTTAAGTCAAAGGTAGAGATGGATAATTTGGACATGTTCTTGATATATTTGCTTTTTCAAAACTCTGTTGTTTTTTATTTGGCTTGCTTCCTTTATTGATATCTCCTTATTGCATATCAGTTTCATCCTAGCTCATTAAATTTTCAGCCCAATTTCACCCTGTAGGATGGAACTTTTTTTTGAGTATCTGATGGATGGATGTTTGACCAACATTCTCTTGTTTTTTTCCTATATAAAATTGATTAATATATGAAACTGTGATTTCCCCCTTAATTTATTTTGTAAGTCACTTAGAACTGATTGAATTACATATTCTGAAGCAGTTTTCTCCTGCAGTCCTTTAAATTGAAATTTCACAGAGATGAGAATTCTAGATTTTGAGAATATATCAAAATTTTCAACTAACCATCAAAATTTTTCTTCACAGGGTTTTGATACTTAGACACTTTATCCCCAGATCAGTCCTGTAGTGGCTTTTGTTCTGGTTTTTAGTTTTATCACTTGTCTATGGCAGCATTTCTAACTGCTTACTGGATCTCTTTCTCTTGTGATTGTAGCACTATTGTCAAAAGATTAACAATTCACATTTTTTTATTTCTTTTAGGTTCATTTACATTTAGTTTTGACATCTGATATAATATTTTTGGATCAGATTATTATGCCTAGATTGCTTATTTCTATTTACAGAATTTCAAAGAAGGAAGATAAACGATCTCTTAAGATATTCTAATTTTCAAGCTATATCTAATTAACAGTCAATTACTTTTGCCATTATTTAATTTCATTATTGAATATCACACGTGCTCTAAGGAAGTAAGTTTTTTCTAAAACTTAAAGAACATTCTCCTTTTGTTAAAAATTATCTCGCACTGTCTTATGATTTGTGCATCTACCTTCAATAGTAATCCTTTCAAATTTTGCCGATTTTTCATGTACTCTGTAAAGTTTTAGAGAGGGGAAGTTGGAGCTAAATGTCTCTGTAAAGTTTTTTATTTTATTTTATTTGACTCTTATGCTTCATAGTGTATGTATTTTGAGGACTAAAATTATTCTTTCGGGGTAGGTGAAAATGCTAGAAGCTCTGCAGGACATTGAAATAGCTTCAAGATTAGTAGGTTTTGATGCTGATAGCGATGATTCCTTTGATGAGAAATATAAGAAGTTACGTTGTGATATCTCTCCACTTCCTCGTGATAGTGAAGATTATCAATTGATTGAGAAGTATCTCCATACTACTCATGCCCCTACGCATACGGTGAGTTAATTTTCAGATATTTTGAGAGGGGGTGGTTGAATATGTTGTTTTATGTACAAGTTTTTAAGATGTAATATTCTGGTTTTTTATGGTATCTTCAGGAGTGGTCTCTTGAATTGGAAGAAGTTTTTTCACTTGAAAGGGAAGGGGAATTTGATAAATTTGCTCCTTACCGACAAAATCTTAAGAACAGAATGCTCCTCTGGCACGGTAAGTTGCAACTAATCTAGACGAAGCTTAATGAGATAATCTCCAACACATCACTGAAACTCATTTTCTGATTTTTTTCTACAAAATACAGTACCTTAAGGTTTGTGAGAAGTTATTGGACCATTGAAAACCTGATAACTGAGATTAGATATGGAAGTAACTCTTTTTTTTTTTTCACATACAGGTTCGCGGTTGACTAATTTTGTCGGAATACTTAGCGAGGGATTTAGAATAGCCCCTCCTGAAACACCAGCAACTGGCCATATGGTTCTTTCTCTCTCTCTCTCTCTCTCTCTCTACTTTGGTTGTGCTTATGCACGTGTTCATGCATACTTGCACATGTGCACATTTGACCTTTATGTATTCTGCAAGACTAATAATTTATACTTTTGCAAAACAGTTTGGCAAGGGGATTTACTTTGCTGACCTTGCAAGTAAAAGTGCTAAATATTGCTATACTGATAAGAAGAGTCCCGTGGGTTTGATGCTTCTGAGTGAAGTTGCCTTGGGGGAGGTCTATGAGCTCAACAAGGCAAAGGTGAGTTCACATTCTATTGTGCTTTGTTTGTGCTTAATTCTCGTCCTTGGCCATCCTTATATGTGGAGCCTGTATGATGCTTTATTTTTTTTTAATTGTTCAAGTGTTAAATTTTTTCAGTTTTTAGATTTCTTCCAATATGAAGCATCTGTTAGCCATGCTTTGCAATCATATCATGGGTTTTTCAGAGCAAAATCAGTTTGTTGAAGCTTGTACTTGAAAAAATAGTTTATGCCCTCTTAATTCTTAACTTGCTCTTATAACAAATATGACTAACCCACAAAGCATAGTGTTTCCTGCAATTTTGGGCACGTTTTATCTGATCTTTGTGGAAAAATAATTTAGCAATGCATATACGTGGAATATTTCATTTCTTCTCTCTAGTAATTTCTTTTCCCTTTGTGATTCAGTACATGGAAAAACCACCCCAAGGAAAGCACTCGATCAAAGGACTTGGTACAAAAATTCCCAATGAATCTGACTATGTTAAGTGGAGAGATGGTGTCACTGTTCCATGTGGAAAACTAGTGCCATCATCAAATGTCAAGGCTTCTGAGCTTAAGTATAATGAGTACATTGTTTATAATACAGCTCAAGTAAGTGCTTCAATGTTCCTCTTTTAAATTTTTTTCTCTTTCGAAAAAATCATAAGTACAAAATTTATATTTTTGCTCAATTAAATTTTTTTGTTTGGAAGAAATTATAAAAAATGCAAAATTCAAATTTGCTCTATTTTTTTGGTATATTCCTATGTATGGCCAAATTGTATTTTGCTGTTTAGATTTTAACTCGTCGACAACTAAATCCGAGTAGCTGAGTACAGTTGTTACTACAAGTGAACAGCACAAACTATGCAGTTGAGCTGCAGAGTACGTATTTGTAGAAGTTCATTTCTATGCATTCCTAGGATTGCTTTTGAGGCAATTGGTGCCTTGGACACTTAAATGATTCTCAAAACTTATCTGTATTATTATTCTATTTTTGTTTCCCTTTTTTGTACTGTGAATTAACTGAGTAATAAGTTTTCACAATAGCAGGTAACTCGAACAATTATATTTTAGTTAGCTGATGAATCTTGGATGTGTTTAGTGGTCAAGGTTCTAGTGTGTGTGTGTGTGTGTCATGCTTGATTAATCTGAAGTTTTTACAGCATCATTGTGCTTTCGCCTACTGAACACACTCATGCACATACCCACATTGGTATGAATTATCATGTTGTGATGGTAATTCACATTTTTAAATGGTCGGTGCAAGTTTTCCTTTTATTATTATCCTCGGTTTCCATTTATGACAGATTAAGCTGCAGTTCTTGTTGAAGGTGAGGTTTCATCACAAGATATGAAGGTAATCATAAACAAACTCTGTTTTGGCACAAGGTCATTAGTGTATACTAATTGTATTTGTATTGTATTTTAATCAAGTATAATAAAATTTTAGTAAATACGGATGTGATTTTTTGTTAATTATGTCAAAAATACATGAATATTATTTGGATATTAAATGAATTATATTCATATTATTTGATTAAATACAATCAAATACTATTATTGTTTAATTGATTAAATATATTTATTTATTTAAAAATTTTTAATTTAATTTATTTAAATATGATTAATTTTTTAAACATAAATTTAAGTTGTTTGATATTAATATAATTTTTTAAATTATATTATATTTTAATATATAATACTATAAAACTTAAATTATATGTTAGCTTTATTTTAGAATTTTATTTAATATAACTGTGCATTATAATGTATATATGAATGAAAAAAAATTATATTATTATCTTAATTAATCTTAAATAAATTGATTTAAACAGGATATAATTTATTTATTAATTATATTAAAAAATATGATTTATTTATTATTCATATCAATTTTATCAACCTGAGTTTATTTATTTACATTGAATTCATATTAAATAATTATATTATTATACAAATAATTTTAAAAAAAAGTGTTATATCACAGGTCGACCTAAAAGATGACAAATTATTGACTACTGCACATAGAATTCACACGAAAATTTTTTAATATTATTTTAAAATAAAATTTAATAATTTATATTATATTATTATTTGTATAGTAAAGCATAAAATATTAATTGTATTTAAAATTTAAAATATTTTTTAAATTAACAAACAATAAAGTTAAAAAATAAAAAATAAAAAATAATTAAAATTAATCCATGAATTGAGAAGAATAATTAACATATTTTGTTGAATAATTGAATCGAAATACAATTTTTTTTTTTATTTACTACATAATTTATAACGATTACAATAATTAAATTACTCAATTAGAAGGCTAACGCAAAGTGTGTTTCATTTCTCAAAGTCAAAATGGTAAGGCTGAGATAAAAGAAAAAAACAAACAAAAAACCCTCTATACCCACAACAATCACTTCATGTCTATCAAATCAAGATTCTTCGTATTCTTTTAGTTGTTGGTTTACACCTTTTCAGGCCCGACCTAATTTGTGCCGAGTGTTAGACAAGCCACAAGCCACAGTGAACTTAAATTCAATGCTCAAAATGACATGTCTTTAGTACTGAGCTCACATCGTACAGAATTTGGACAATAAAGAACAATTCTAAGCAGAGGCAAACCGTATATTGATATCTTTGTTATAATATTTAGATTTCATTTAGTATTGAACTCCATAATTATTGTAGAATTAATAAATTAAATGCCAAATATAACAGAAGTAAACAATTTATACAAAGCATTAGGCCAGAAGCAAGTCCATGTTATTGTCAGCGTGCATGGAGATGGTGATATTGTTCTAGAAATTAGACATAGAAGGGAAAAGATGTGCAATCGAATCTTCATGTCCATCAACAACCATGCATTTGATACTTGGGAAACATATTCACCAACCAAAAAAAAGGAATGTGCCCATAAAGTTTACGACTGATATGATGATGCTGGTGTACGTGGTGGTGGGTAAATAAAAATAATTAATAAATTAGTGTTAAAATTTGATTAGAGGAAGTTGTTCTTGTGTCCAGTGTGCATGTTTGCCATGTGCATGCATGATGTTGTACCTTGACTTTCAAATTAATTGCTCACATTATGTCACAATAAAATTATACAAAAATATAAAATGTAATAACAATAATTTGCACGGTAATAACTCTCCAAAACTCGGTGTTTCTTTTTTACTTTGGTGGCAGAAATTTTGCGAGAAAGAAAGAAATCAAAGTTCAATGTGCACACAGCTAAGCTTGTGACATGGGAATGTGCTTTTAGGGTACAAAGAGCCATTCTCCTTGGTTAAAGATACGAAATCTATTCAGACTGTGTTCAGGATACTAATCATTTTATGTTGTTTAATATTACATAAAACTTCTTTCAGGGATGTGGCTTGCTCCCTGGTTTCTGCTTTAGTGGTTTGTTGAGAGGTTCATAAGGTTAAAGCTTTAATATTTCTTCATGTTTGTGCCTTTCACGTGTGCGATAATGTTATAATATTCACAACAACAACAACAACAACAACAATAATGCTTCGGATTGGATTAATTGATGATTCTCTCCACCGATTTTCATGTTGAGCAAAAGGTATTGTGAATGTGATTCAATTTTATAGTTTATTCATTCAAATGGATGGCAATAATTGTTTAAATAAATTTTTACAAGTTAGAAGATTGATGGGAAAATTCGATTGAACAAATAAAAAAATTTTTCGACCGAATTGATTAGATAAACAAGTTAGAGAGTTGAAAAAATTTGTTCAATTGAATAAAACAAATTTTTGTTGACTAAGTTTAACTTTATATTTTCTAATTCGGTTAGAAATCTTATTTAAATGGAATGTCTTCTAAGTTAAAAAGGAGGTTTTCTAGAGATGAGAAAAAGGTTAATAGCGAGTTTAGAGAGAGCACAAGAGAAAGAAAAAGAGGAATGAAGTTAAATATTGTTCTTAGTTTTGTAATCATTGAATCTCTAGTTAAATATAATTCTTCTTCTCCGTTAATCTTATTCTTACTTTTGTAATTTGTATTTTCTTTATAAATTATATTCTTTACTTTTATTAAGTGATCTTATAACTTTTGTGTCAACAATTATTCTAAGAACTTGTTGGTTTGTTTTATTCACTAAGTAGTATTAGAATTTAATAAGGAATAATAAATCAAAGAAGACTAAGAATGAGAAACACCAAGTTCACCATTGGAAAATCCATAGGGGATGAGATTTTTAATTTTTGAAAGATGAAGATGCGAGCCTTATTTAGACATGAAGGTCTAGACTCGACATTTAATGAAGAAGAGGTGAAACCATCAAAGACAAGGAAACCCGAAAGAAAGAAAGGAGTGCTATGATTTTGTCCTTACCAGATAAGGTTTTAAGAGAAGTCCCAAAGAAAACTACGGTTAAAGGGTTTTGGTAAAAACTTGAAGATAAATAGATAACAAAATCTAAGACAAAAAGGTTTTATTTGAAGAAAAAGATGTATGGATTCTATTTAGAAGAAGATGGATCAATTGAAAAATATCTTAACAAGTTTAACAAGTTAATGTTAGACTTGGAGAAGGTGGATATGAAAGTAGAAGACAAGGATCAAGCCCTCTAGTTCTGACATCACTCCTCTATCATACGAATACTTTATAGATACTCTATTATACAATAAATATTCGGTGTCTATGGATGATGTCAAAAATCCATTGAGTTTCAAAGAGTTGAATAAGAAAAATCAACATAATAAAAGTAATCTGAATGTAAGGGGAAGCACGACTAGGGAGTACAAGGAACAGAATCAACATAAGTCAAAAGGTACTTTTACTATCATAAAGTGGGACACTTTAGAAAGAATTACCCTAAGAGAAAGGCCTTCAAATCAAACAAAGAAAGGGTTAAGATGTTGACATGGAAAGCATTTCGATGATAACAAAATGGATCCCCAAAGCTAGTGAAAGTTCAAGTCGGATGACAAAGTGCAAAATTCTCAAAGTTCATTTGTATATTTTGTGTAATTAATATTGTGGTTAAGGTTAAGCTCAAAAATATGGTCATTAAAAATGATTTTCAAAAAGGGACTTCT
>JAVXUL010156157.1:0-13711 GCA_035590515.1 Trichilia minutiflora | reverse complement strand
TATACCCTCTCGTGCACAATCTAACCATGAAGGCATGCACGAACACTCTTGAGGGATTTACTATTATGCCCATAATGTTAAGGGACGGGTTTCACAGTATGGCTAATCGGCAACCCTAGTTGGGGATACTATCGTATCAGTATAAGACTAGCATGCTTTAGCTTGGACATGTGGATCCCACCCATCCCACCTTGGACTATATGACCAATCTATACTTCAGGGTCTATCGGGTTCCACCCACTCTACATGAGTTGTATGGACAATCCTCACCCATATATATAATCAATAACATGGCACATAAAATCATAAATCAATATTAATGGCCCATCAGGGCAAATCAAGTAACTGGTGGCTCACAAAGCCAAAACAATACAGTAAGACATGTTGGCTCACAAGGTCAAATCAACAAGTATGGCACTCTGACCATTATATACACTCAACAATGCCACATTCACAAACATATGTAAAATTGGCCTCTGACCTCACAATCACAATATCATTATATCATCAACCATAAGCACAATAGGCCTCTGGCCTCACATCTATGGCAATCAAGAATTCTCAACAATCCTAATGTTATCACAAGCAAGGAGCCAACTCGGTCACCACACAACATACAACCAACGCCTCCTCATTTTAGTTATATATATACATATTCATATGGTATCATCTCTAGCATTATATTCATTCATGAATAACAATAAATGAGGCGAAGGGAAAGGATTGTGTCCACTCACCGTACTGTGGTGGGAAACCACCCTCTGGGTATCCTCCTCGCGACAGAGATCCTCCCGTCTCGACTGTTGCATATGGATACACATGCAAATACAGATTCAATAATTTATCACAATGTGCGTGCATGGTATAATATATGCTCATACTAGTCTCAGACTTCTCTCTCTCTCTCTCTCTACCTTCTCTCCCTCTCTAACATACTGCCCTCTATAAAACCCCATTCTAATTATAGTTTCTTAGAAATTCTAACACCAATAACTATCAAAGCCCTCTAATTTATCGATACCGACGATAAATTAGAAACCCCCAATTTCTAAGATTTTATAAATAGTGTCTGAGCTATCTAAACCTAGATCTACATAAAATGATAGAGAGATAGACTGAAGAACAAGCTTTTCTAAACCCGTAAGCGAACTTAGAGTCACTTTCTAGCTTGAATCTCTCTTTTTGGCTATTGTTTATCATAACCCCTCCTTCGTGATCCCTTGCAATCCGATGAATAGAACTCCGATCAAAGGAGGTATCTTGTTCCAGTGTTGATTATGAGTTCATAAGAACTGAAATGGCGAAATTTGATAGAGAAATAGTTGAGATCAGTTATTCACAGGGAGAGAAAATGGTTTCTATCGTGTGAGAAGAGAGTGAGTGAAAATAGAAAAGACGATCCCCTGGTCTGCATAAATAGGGGCTTTGAAATAACCAAAATACCCTTCTGAAATATGCCCAGATGTTCGACCCGTCACCATGTATCGATACATGAACAGTTCATGTATCAATATTTCCAATGAGGATGAGTTACAGGCTCAAAAATACCCCGAGTATTGATACCTCAACCGTCACTATTTATATATATCGATACTTCAGTCTTTACTGTTCATCATGAACATAGGGTATCGATACATGTCTCCTTAAAGTATCGATATATTAAGTCTCACTGTTCATCACTGTTCACAGTATGCTGATATTTTCTTAAAGTATCGATATATTTCATTTCCTAGGCTATATATCGATACATCAATGCCCCATGTATCGATACTTTCATTGTTCTCAGAGCCAAGTATCAATACTTCACCACCCCAAGTATCAATACTTCTCTTTTTCACACTATTTAGGATATTAACTTCAAATGGCCATAACTTTTGACTGGAATATCTTCACGGAACCCATAATATATCATCAAAAAGCTCTCTCTGATCTTTACAAAAATAATAGGGACTTTTTCTTAATTGAAGATGATTTTGAGATCAAAAATCTAGTTCTTTCTCATACACTCATATTCTATACCACACACCTTCTTCCAAAAATGAATTCAAGTTATCACACCCTCTCACGCATGATCTATACACTTTTACATGCACGATAACTCATGAGAGTTTTACTACTAGGCCTATAATAATAAGGGACAGGTTTCATAGACACTCTTGATAGATATTTTGCACGTTTGTAATAAAAATTCTCAGAATTTATATGAAAGCGTGTCGATACCTTCGAGAGATTTATCGACACCTTTAGTTTAAAAAAATCTAAAGAAGACGATACTTCAAAACATATCAATACCTTGGATCAACATATCGACACCTTTATTATCACGCCCCAACCCATGGGTCCCATATGTGACAACTACCACAGACCTCCAAGGTCTATTCAGTTACGAGAATACACCCTGTGAGCCTGTAAGGCTTATTAAAAACCTATTTTCAAAAATATTTCACACAACACTTTCAAATAAAGCCAACCCAACACCCAAACTTCAAATCATTTCAAGAAAGTCGCAAACACTTTTATAAGAGATAATTTAAATCATTTTCACAAATATATCATCAAAATATAAGAGTATTAAATCTCAGACAAATTTAAAAATAATATCAAATCAATTTATACATTTGTTTCCATTTCTTAAATAAAAATACAGATCTAATTCATAAAACGGTTCCAGTGGACTAGACTTCTCTAAGTCAGTCGATTTTCGGAGTATACCTGTACTTCTCTATCCCAGAAGAATTACCACCACTGCTAACCATCATTTAAGCGAACCTGAAACTGAAAGATGAGGGGGGTGAGTATACGGGAGTATACTCCGTGAGTGAACTAAAAGTAAATACAACAAATAAAAGTTAATTTATAAACAGAAAGTAGATCAAAAATATGTTACAAATAATTCGATAAAAAAAAAATATTTATTTTATTTTGAAATCTCAAATCATATATTCAAAATTATTGGGCTGGTTGCCTTTCTCATGGATTATCCTGCCCTTGGGCATCCCGAGACTGTCAGTGGGTTTTATATGCAATAAATCATACTATTTATAAAAAAAGATTTTTGAATGCAAAGAATAAAACATGCATGATTCTGTTTTATAAAAACAAACCCACCACTGACATTCGCTTCGGATTAGCCACGGGTTTGACATCTATGACTAACCCAATGAGACTCACAGGTGGTCGAATCATAACTCCACTGTAATAATACATCTCTATACACCAACCCTACCTGTGAAGTCTCTACTCACCTAAGTGATCTCTCTATCAGGACGACCTTAGGCTACCTTCCCTATAACTACAGTAATCAACCCCGACCCTTATGGCTATTATTGCCAAAAATATATATACCAATAACCACATGTCACAAAATCCATCACGATATCAATAAATCAAAAACATTTATATGTAATACCATATCCATCAAATATAAGTCATTCTGGCCTCTAGCCATCAAAGTATAAGCATATTCATCAAATACCCGTGAATATCCAAAAATACAAATAAGTATGTATAAAACAAAAACAATATCCATAAAGATTATTTAAAAAAATAATGAGTGTTCACATAAGAGCATTCAAAGGTATTTCAAATCAATTAAAATATTAAAATATTCACTCACATCTTAAGGAGGGTATACACTGCCTAATTTTCCTCGTTCCTTGAATCAGTACGCGAATTCTTTGCTCGTGCTCCATCGTCTAATCACATATACCAAGCTATGTCAATATACATTTCTAATATGGGAAAGACGACACGTATGCGTGATATGCATGATAGTCCGGGTTTTCTTAAAATCAAAAAATACATGAGATCGACTAAATCCCTCATTACTCGCATAAACGCCTAAATATTAATGCTAAGAACCCACATTCCTACTGTACTAGCGTTATTTTGCTCTATTTCATAATTTAGACCTGTGGACCCCACGTGCTCATCAGAACAGTAACTCTATTTACTGTTCATGTTTGCCTATTTTCTTTAAATTACATCTATGGCTTCTAACGACTTGTTGTGTTATCCTATACTCTAACTAGCATACAAAAACCACAAAATATACGTCGAAACTACTAAAATCTACTCGAATAAATAGTAAAACCCGTACGAATTTAAGTTGATAGAATGCGAAATAAAATATGTAGACAGGTTAGAAATGAAGCTACGACCCTCGTGGTAATGTCGGTTTTCTTTGGTTTCGCTCGAAAGTTGAAAAACCCCAAAATCTTTCTTACGAAACCCTAGACGCCCTTTTTTATTTATATGAGCCTACTTCCAAATTGATGCTCCCGAGGAGTTAGACGCTTAGATTGTGATTCACAGGTGATGAGAAATCAAAATTTGACAAGAAATTGGGTGAGAGGTAGAAATAGCAGAGAGGGATCGTGTGTGCGGGAGAGGGGGAGGAGGAGAAGAAGAAAAATATGAAATCTGGCCTCTGACCCCCTGTTTATAGAAAAAGAGCAAAATTATGATTTTGCCCTTAAGTTTTGTTAAGGAGAAGCTTTCAGAAACGGGCAAAATCATTATTTTACACTGATTCAATCGAACGAATATAAATTCGATCGAACGAATCTGGCACTTTCGAAGTCAAAGAGCTCCCCAAATTTTTGTTCAAACGATTGAACATTCGTTCGAACGACACCATCGATTCGATCGAATGAATCACTTTTCAGTCGAACGAATTTGGAACCAAAATTTTCCAGGGAGTTCCTCCTAATTTCGTTTGAACGATCCACCTTTCGTTCAAACAAAATATTCTATTCATTAGAACGAATTACTCATTCATTTGAATGAATCTGGGTCTAGGAATTCGTTCAAATAATTCAATCCATTCGTTCGAACAAATTGCACATTTCCTCCTAAATCCTTTTTCTTAACTGGAAAATATCATTAGGGTCCTAGAGTTTACACTCTTAAGATCTTCCTAACCATCACAAATCTCAAATATGACCAAGACACCATGCTAACGAACCATCATTATGTATGAGGAATGTAAATGTATGCATAAGGAAAATGAAAAATTATAAATATACGATTGAGGTCTAAACACCAGGCTTACAGATCTACTTCCCTTAAAAGAATTTTGTCCTCAAATTTCAACATACCTCAATATCGAAAAAGGTGGGGGTATTAACGCTGCATCTGAAGCTCAGGCTCCCAGGTCATTTCCTCAATCATATCACTCCTTCATAGAACTTTTATCATAGGGCTGACCTTGCTCCTCAAAGTTCATTCTTGACGATCAAGAATACCAATTGGCTGAACTTTACACTTTAGATCCTCCCTCAAATCGACAGAAGGCACGCCAATAACATGAGAAGGATTGGGCGCGTTCTTCTTCAACATGGATACATGAAAAACATCATGTATCTTCTGTATTTCTAACTGTAGCTCTAACTTGTACGTTACTGGACCAATTCGTTCAATAACTCTGAAGGGTCCAATATACCTCGGATGAAGCTTTCTTCGATTCTAGAATCTAACCACTCCTTTTTAGGGTGAAACCTTCAGAAACACTTGCTTACCCACCTCAAACTCTAAATCTCTTCTTCTATTATCTGAGTATGCCTTCTGTCTATCATGTGCTGTCCTTAACCTGTCTCGGATAATTTTCACTTTCTCAATGGTGGCTTCAATTAACTCAATGTTTTCTAGCTTTCTTTCGCCCACTTTATATTAGTATAAAGGAGTCTTACACTTTCTTCCATACAAAGCTTCATACAATGCCATTCCTATGTTGGATTGATGGCTATTGCTGTAGGCAAACTCAGCCAATGGCAGATATTGATCCTAGCTTCCTTGAAGCTCTAGCACACACCCTCTCACCTCTCAGCATATCTTCTAATATCCGGATGGTTCTCTCTAACTGTCCATCTTTTTGAGGGTGGAATGTAGAACTAAAATTCAATCTCATACCCATAGTTTTTTAGAGACTAGGCCAGAATCGAGATGTAAAGCAGGGATATCAATTTGATACAATTATCATAGGTACTCCATGTAATCTTACAATCTCTGCCATATACAGTCTTGCTAGCTTCTCAATTGGATACTTGGTTCTGATAGACAGAAAGTGCATAGACTTAATCAACCTATCCATAATTACCCATATTACATCATGTCCAGTTTGAGTATATGGCAGTCCTACCACAAAGTCCATGGTGATATGTTCCCATTTTCACTCCAGTATGGGTGACGATTGAAGTGTTTCTACTGACTTCTGATATTTAGCTTTAACTTAATGACATGTTATACATGGTCTTGTATATTTTCGTGCTACCAGGATACATTGCAAAAGCTGAACAGTGAGCTTCCTCCAGGATGGCATTCTTTAGTTCAGTATCTGAGGGTACATATACCATACCTTTCAATGTTAAAATCCCATCCTGAGAGATGTAGAAGTCTCCAGCATTACCATCCATGATTCTCCAGTAAACTTCCATTAATTTTGGATCTTACATTTACCTTTCTTTTATTTGTTCCCGTAGAGTCAGTATTACAATAAAATTGGCTGACACCGAGCCATATTGATCACATTCTAAAGTTACTCGTAGACTCTTTAATTTCAATAAAAATGGGAGGTATGCTGATCGAACACACGCCACTATTATTGAAGACTTTCTGCTTAAAGCATTTACCACCACATTGGCTTTTCCTGGATGATAGTCGATTACCAGATCATAATCCTTGATTAGTCCAAGCCATCTTCTCTATATCGGGTTTAATTTCTTCTGAGTGCACAAATACTTCAAGCTCTGGTGATCGGTATAAATTTAACACCTCTCTTCATACAGATAATGTCTTCAAATCTTTAGGACAAAGACTACTACAGCTAATTCCAAATCATAGGTCGGGTAGTTCTCTTCATGTTTCTTCAGCTGTCTGGAAGCATAGTCGACCACCTTTTCATTCTGCATCAAAACACAACCTAGTCCTTACCTGAAGGCATCATTAAATACTATATATTCTTCTTCAGGAGTTGGTAGTGTCAACACTGGAGCTGAGGTGAGACGATTCTTCAACTCCTGAAAACTTTGCTAATATTTTTATCCCATTCAAACTTAACGTCCTTCCTCATTAAACGTGTCAGTAGGGCAACTAACAAGGTAAAGCCTTCAATAAACTTTTTATAATAACCTGCTAATCCTAGAAAACTTCTAATCTCTACAACATTCTTAAGTTGTTCCCACTGTAAAATAGCTTTAACTTTGCGAGGATCCACAAAGATTCCTTCCTTTGAGACCACATGTCCCAAGAATACCACTTCCCAAATCCAAAACTCACATTTTGTAAATTTAGCATACAGTTCTCTTTCTCTCAGTGTCTGCAGTATAATCTGCAGATGTTAAGCATATTCTTTCTTAGTCCTCGAGTAAACCAATATGTCATCAATGAAGACAATCACAAACTTATCAAGATAAGGATGAAATACTTGATTAATGAGATCCATGAATGCAGCTGGGGCATTAGTTAACCCAAACGGCATTACAAGGAACTTATAATGACCATAGCGTGTCCGGAAGTCTATCTTAGCTACATCGCTCTCCTTAATTCTCAATTGATAGTACCCTGATCTCAAGTCAATCTTCGAGAATACACTCTCCCCTTACAATTGATAAAACAAGTCATCGATCCTGGGTAGTGGGTATTTATTCTGGATAGTGAGTCGATTCAACTGTCGATAATCGATACACAATCGTAGAGTCCTATCCTTCTTTTTAAAAAACAACACCAGTAAACCCTAAGGTGACATACTTGGTCGGATAAAACCCTTATCAACCAGTTCTTGAAGTTGTATCTTCAATTTCTTGAGCTCATCTGGTGTCATACGGTAAGGCGACATCGAGATTGGCGTAATACCTAATACTAGTTTGATGCTAAAATCAAATTCTCGTTCTGGTAGCATTCTTGATAATTCATCTGGAAAGTCTCTCACCACAGAAACTTGGTCAATGGAATACCCGAAAATGGTACTATCAATGACATGTGCCAAATACCCTTGGCACCCTTTCTTTATTAATCATTGGGCCTCCAGAGTACAAATCACACTGTTAGACAAAATATTCCACTCACCTGTAAAGATTATCTCTAATTTCTCGGGTCCTCTGAACATAACTTGCTTAGAAAAGCAATCCACTGTCGCTCGATGTTTGGACAACCAATCCATCACCAAAATTGCATTAATATCTTCCATTCTCAAAGGAATCAAGTCTACTACAAGCTCGACTCTATTCACCATCACCGTACAATCTCTAAACATTGTCTTTCTCAATAATTTTTGACTTAGTGGGGTATGCACTATAATCTCTTGGTCTAAAAGTGACAATACTGTACTAGCATAAGAAGCTAAAGCAGTATTAACAAATGATCTGCTAGAACCCGGATTTAACAATGCATATATAGGCTGGCTAAAAATTATAACCATACCAGTCACCACATCTGGGTTAGCCTACACCTATTCCTGATTCAAAGCAAATACTTTTGTCTGAACTCTATCTCAAGTTCTCTGAGTACTATAAGGTACTACTGAGGAACTGCCCATGCCTGATCCTTTACCAGTAGACATTGTAAGCTGCTCAACTGATGGCTGTTGCTGATGTGAGTAAGGCTGACTTGTCTAACCACCCCATCCTGCTTTACCTAACTTGGGACAGTACATTCTGATGTGCCCTACCTCTCCACAATGATAGCACGCTGGCGATTGGTGATATAGGCCTGTAATGATGTCGTTGGCAATTTATACACCTATCCATACTTTGACTCTGTCTTGATTTCTGAGTCTGTTCAGGAGCTGACGACCTAAATCTCGAGGGTCTCTGACTTTGGAGAGAATGTAAGGAAAGACTGGCAGGATTGGTAGCAGAGGCACCACTAGATGAATTGCTACTACAGCTGTTTTTGGATGGAGAGCCAAACTGTATACTTAAATCCTTTATCTTCTGAAACTGACTCCTCGATCGTATCTCTCCTGCTAACTTCTCTCCTCGAAAAGCCATTTGTATCATCTCTTTATATCCCTGAGTCCCTGACAGTGATATCCTCTCACGGATCTCAAAATTTAGACCCTCTTCAAATTTAGCACACAGGCTCTCTTCTTTTGCAAACTCTAGCACAAACTCCATCAACTCTCTCAACTGGGTCTCATATTCTGTCACTATTTTACCCATCTCCTTCAATCGAACAAATTCTTGCTTCTTCTGGATACAATGGAATGGATTGAAGTACTGGTCTCGGAATTCTTGTACAAAATTATCCCAAGTCAACTGTATTGAGGCTCAGGCCTGTACGTTCACCCACTAAGTCGCTGCACTGCCCTCTAACAACCTAACAGCCACCTTTAACTTGTATCTGTCCTCCAGCTCCATGTCATTCAAATCACCTTCCAATTTCCTAAACCATCGATTAGCCATTGCAGTGTTTGAAGTACCCTCAAACGGTACACATCCCAACTATCGTACCTCCTTAATTAATTTAGACAACTTCAGGGTCGATCCAGCTACTTCAGTAGCTTGAGAATTCTAATATGCCATAAAGGTAGTCCATTGCTTAGGAGTCATATTCGAAGACATTTCCATACCTAGTTGCTGATATTCAGGAGGAGGAGGCTTATGCTACTCCTCGAGTTTTGGCTGAGGCATATACGACATAGCCTCTTCTTCGTCAGGTACCACTTATCTTTGTGGCCTGCCACGACCTCGCCTTAGTCTTGAAGATATTATTACTAAAAAAAGTACGGAATTCAATTTCACGCATTTAACATGGTTGTGATGCTTCTTATGACTCAACTCACCTAGTACACTTGAAAACTTTCAAAACTATAAAATTATTTACAAAATTTCAAAATACAGTTTGAAAATCAAGTTTGGGTGTTTTTAAAATCATTTTAAAACCAAGTGCTCTGATACCACTAAAGTTATCACGCCCTAACCCGTGGATCTTACATGTGACAACTGCCACAGACCCTCAAAGTGTACTCAGTTACCAGAATACGCCCTGTGAGCCTGTAATGCTTATTAAAAATCTGTTTTTAAAAACATTTCACACAGCACTTCTAAATAAATCCAACCCAACACCCAAACTTCAAATCATTTGAAGAAAGCCACAAACACTTCTCTAAGAGATAATTTAAATCATTTTCATAAATATATCATCAAAATATAAAAGTATCAGATCTTAGACAAATTTAAAAATAATATCAAATCAGTTTATACATTCGTTTCTATTTCATAAATAAAAATACAGATCTAATTCATAAAACGATTCCAGTAGACTAGACTTCTCTAAGTGAGTTGATTTCAGGAGTATACCTGTACTTCTCTATCCTAGAAGAATCATCACCACCACTAGTCGTCAACTAAGCGAATTTGAAACTGAAGGGTGAGGGGGGTGAGTATATGGGAATATACTCCATGAGTGAACTAAAAGTAAACATAACAAATAAAAGTTAATTTATAAACAAAAAGTAGATCAAAAATATGTTACAAACAATTTGATAAAAGAAATAAACACTTATTTTATTTTAAAATCTCAAATCATATATTAAAAATCATTGGGCTGGATGCCTTTCTCAGGGATTACCCTAGCCATGGGCATCCCAAGACCATCAGTGGGTTTTATATGCAATAAATCATGCTATTTATAAAAAGAGATTTTTGAATGCAAAGAATAAAACATGCATGATTGAATTTTATAAAAATAAGGCCACCACTGACGTTCGCCTCGGATTAGCCATGGGGTGACATCCATGACTAACCCGATGAGACTCACAGGTGATCGAATCACAATTCCACTACAATAATACATCTCTATACACCACCCCCACCTGTGAAGTCTCCACTCACCTAGGTCAACCCTAGGCTACCTCCCCTGTAGCTACAGTAATCAATCCCGACCCTCATGACTGTCATCACCAAAAATATATATACCAATAATCACATGTCACAAATATCCATCACGATATCAATTAAGCAAAAACATTTATATATAATACCATATCCATCAAATATAACTCATTCTGGCCTTCAGCCATCAAAGTATAAGCATATTCATCAAATACCTGTGAATATCGCAAAAATAATATACATAAAGATTATTTAAAAACATAATGAGTGTTCACATAAGAGCATTCAAAGATATTTTAAATCAATAAAAACATTAAAATGTTCACTCATAGCTTAGGGATGGTATACACTCCCTAGTTCCCCTCGTTCCTTAAATCGATACGCGGATTCCTTACTCGCGCTCCATCGCCTAATCAGATATACCAAGCTATGTCAATACACATTTCTAATATGAGAAAGATAACGCGTATGCGTGATATGCATGATAGTTTGGGTTTTTTTAAAATTTAAAAATATATGAAATCGACTAAATCCCTTGTTCTCGCATAAACGCCTAAATATTAATGCTAAGAACCCACATTCCTGATGTACTAGCGTTATTCGGCTCAATTTCATAATTTAGACCTGTGGATCCCATGTGCTCGCCAGATCAATAACTCCGTTTATTGTTCACGTTTGCCCATTTTCTTCAAATTACATCTATGGTTTTCTAACGACTTCCTGAGTTATCCTATACTCTAACTAACATGCAAAAACCACATAACATACGTCGAAACTACCAAAATCTACTCGGATAAATAGTAAAACTCATACAAATTTAAGTTGATAGAATGCGAAATAAAATATGTAGATGGGTTAGAAATTAACCTACGAACCTAGTGGTATGATCAATTTTCCTTGGTTTCACTCGAAATTCAGAAAAACCCAAATTCTTTATAGGAAACCCTAGACACCCTTTTTGATTTCTATGAGCCTACCGTCAAATTGATGCTCCCAGGGAGTTAGACGCGTAGATTGTGATTTGTAGGCGAAGAAAAATCAAAATTTAACAAGAAATCGGGTGAGACGTAGAAAGAGCAGAGAGGGATCGTGCCTGAGGGAGAGAGAGAGGAGAAGAAGAAGAAAAAGAGAAGAAAAATGTGAAATCTGGCTTCTAACCCCTATTTATAGAAAAAGGCAAAATTATCATTTTACCCTTAAGTTTTCTTAAGGAGAAGCTTCCAGAAACGGACAAAATTGTTATTTTGCACCGATTCAGTCGATCGAATCAGGGGATTCATTTGAATGAATATGAATTCGATCGAACGAACTGGGTTTCGATTGAATAAATCTAGTACTTTTGAAATCAAAAAGCCCCCCAAATTTTCATTCGAAGACAACATCTATTCGACTGAATGAACCACTATTCGATCGAACGAATTTGGAACCAAAATTTTTCAAGGAGTTCCTCTCAATTTCGTTCGAACGATCCGCCTTTCATTTGAATGAAATGTTCTATTCGTTTGAATGAATTGTCCATTCGTTTGAATGAATCTGGGTCCAGGAATTCATTCGAATGATTCGATCCATTCGTTCGAACTAATTACACATTTCTTCCTGAATCCTTTCTTTAACTGGAAAATATCATTGAGGTCTCAGAGTTTACACTCTCAAAATCTTCCAGGCCATCAGAAATCTCAAATATAGCCCCGAACCCGTGCTAACAAACCATCAATATGTATGAGGGATGCAAATGCATGCATAAGGAATATAAAAAATTATAAATATACCCTCAGGATCTAAACACGGGGCTCACATTTATGGTGAGACATTTAAACGTGTCGGATCCTTTAAAGAACATGTTGACACCTTTGACAGACTCAAAGACTATAACGGCTAGTTCACCGTATTAAACACAGGCATTAATGGCAGAATTAAAGAGCTGTTGGGGAAAATCAAGAAGAGATTTAAAAGCAACATCTTTCTCGTAGAATATGTGAAGAACACAAAGAAACAAACAAAAAATCATTATCTTATCTTTAAAATTATTTTAAGCTTAAGTGTAGAGAGAGAAATATTGTATATAGAGCATTATTAAATATCTGCTCTAATAAGAGAGAACTTTATTATTTTTAGCATTTGATTACTACTTTTTGGGTTATACTTCACCTTTAGAAAGAAGTTATATTGGATTACTCTTCACCTGTAGAAAGCAAGACTTATTTAGGTATCCTTTGTCATTAAAGAAAATGTTATAATCTGGGTTGTTCTTGACTCATGTAAATGAAGAGGATAGTGGAGCCTTAGCCTGGTGAAAGTTGAGAGAGCGAGTTGTGTCGAACCACTATTAATTGAGTTTGCATTTTTCTCTTCTTTCTCTATCGCTTTATTTACTACATTATTTTTTATTTGTATTGTTAAAATCTGTATGTTTTATCTATGATTTATTGATTAAGTGGAATGCATTTATATCCATTGAAGGTTTTATGGCCTAAATCATGCTTGAAATGTAAGTTTTTCATCAAAAACCCTAGGCTACAAAGCATGGAAACCAAGAGGTATTAAGTGACAATACCTTAGGGCTTTTGTTGCTCTTATTGCAAGGATTTTAATTTGATGAAGAACAAGCTCAAAACCTTGAACTCTCTTCACTTTGCACCATCCTCAAGCTTCTCGCATGGCTGGCCGAATTTTTGAGAGAGAGAAAATGGAAATTATCTAATTTCCTTGCCAAAATAATCCAAAAATGAAAATATTTATATTTTCATTTTATTTTTTATTTATTTTAATTAGTATTTATCCAATAAATATAATAAATAAATGGAAATAATATGATACATCAATATCATTATATGTGTATGCAATCATGCAAAGTGGACCAATGAAAATAAAACACAAAA
>JAVXUL010156126.1:0-13715 GCA_035590515.1 Trichilia minutiflora | reverse complement strand
AATATTATAAAAATTCTTGGCCATTAGATTAAATACAAAAGTTATTATTTAACAAGATGATGACATTTGGCAAATAACAATTGTACCATTTATCATTCAAGTATTCATTTAAATTTAAATAAGATTTATTTAAATATTAATAAATAAATACTTTTATTTATTTAATAATGAACACTTTAAATTATAATTAATAAATAAATAGTTTTATTTATTAAATAATATATCAAAATATATCAATTTAAGTCTCCAAATTTATCAAAATATTTTTCGAACTAACGAGTACTAACACATTATTATTGAAAAAATTTATTCTTTACATTAAAGAATAAAATTATCTACCGATCATATATCGGAGTAATTTAATTTTCTTCAATACCAAATATCATTAACTAGTTTAATGATATTATTTTCATTCATCATCAATTACTAAATATTGTGTGTGATCCTCTAGGTTCACTATAAACTAGACATTAGCAAATACGAATATATTCGTATCACTTCAGTATAACTCCTTATAACCGAAGTTCTCAATGATAATGAGTGATCTCTAGTAAGATATCATGACCTCTAGAACACTGAGTACATAATTCAGATAAATTCATATAGTTGTACTTATATATAGTAAGGTCCCTCTACTGTCGACTCTCAATCGAGTGTAGGTCATGATAAAGTCAAACTCCTTAACTCAATCATAGAATCAGAACCTCAATTATAAATAGGATCCATATATTTAAAAACTCTTTATTTTAAAATTCGTATACTCTGATCAAATATTTAATTCCCGTAGATGACAGTTCTGCTTAGGATCTCAAGTTCAAATATCTGAGCCAACAGATTCTATCTTCACCATTATCTGTTCTCATATAATAAAAACACATTATCATCAAACTTCTTTTACTAGGCATGACTAGCCCAATGCAATATACACATGTGAATGATGTGCCTCACTGTAAATTGTAACCATGATATCTCAAGTTTAAGGACTAATAGTATACTAGTATGGTTGTGTAATGAATTATTGACTGTAAATATTCACCCATATGATCATCATGTTTGGTCATGTTCGATATCACGTTCTCAAATATGATACCCATATTTATGCTCTTATGATATGTTACTTATCACCCAACTATTAATATCAAATACTAATTATTGTCAGCAATAAAACATATCGATCATGCAATATCATTGTCTCTGATAAAATTACCTTAATAGAGAACAAGTTTTATATATATTTAAATCGAAGATTTTGCTCTTATATCCATAACTCTTTATGGATAGAATCTCAACACATATTATATATATAGGAACATATCTCGCATTAACAAAATCATTATAATAATTAGCAACTGAACATAATGCAAGATACATAAATGCTATTTTATTAAATGTAAATAATTTTATAAATAATTAAAAAGTATATATACAAAGAAATAGTGACCCTAAACCATATCACACGATTAGTTTTAGGGCATATCTCTAACAAACTCCCACTTGAACTAGAGCCAATCGCCATGGTATCCTATACCCATCTTCAGGAGATGACGATTTAGTTGTTGTTGTGTCACTGGCTTAGTAAGTGGGTCCGTCACGTTGTCTGCTAACGGAGTCTTTTGCACGATGAGTTGTTTACCTGATATAAACTCTCTGATCAAGTGATACTTCCGCTGAATATGTTTAGCCTTTTGGTGAGACCTTGATTCTTTTACTTGGGCAATCACTCCATTATTATCACAGTATGAAGCTGCTGGATTAGTAATGGATGGAACCACTCTGAGTTCACTCACGTACTTGAAGATCCAGACAGCCTCCTTTGCTGCTTCAGAAGTAGCAACATATTTAGCTTTTGTAGTAGAGTCAATTGTAGTTGTTGGTTTGAAACTTTTTTAACAAAAAACACCTCCATTACAGATAAAAACAAATGTGGAAATAGACTTTCTATCATCCATATCTGACTGAAAATCTGAATCAGTATATCTCTCGACTTTTAACGCACCTCCTCCATACGTTAAAACTAAATCCTTAGTCCTTCTCAAGTACTTAAGGATTCGTTTAACTACTGTCTAATACTGCTTTCCAGGATTTACCTGATATCTACTAGTAATACTCACAGCATACGCTATATCAGGTATAGTATATAACATAACGTACATAAGACTCCCTATTGTTGAAGTATAAGGAATCTTTCTCATACGCTCTCACTTTGCATCGGTCTTTGGTTCCATCTTTCGAGAAAGATGAGTACTATGATTGCAGGGTAAGAATCCCTTTTTGGATTCTTTTATACCAAACTTTTTGAGTACTTTTTCTATATACAAGATTTAAGAAAGACCTATTATTAATTTCACTCTATCTCCATAGAGACAAATACCCAGAATATAGGTCGCTTCTCCCAAATCCTTCATGGAAAACACATTAGATAACCACAATTTAACCTTAGTCATCATGCCTACATAATTTCTTATGAGAAACATGTCATCTACATACAATACAAGAAATGTGATAACATGATTATTTTTCCTTTTATAGACACATAGTTCATCAGCATTCTTGATGAAGCCAAATGATTTGACTACATCATCGAATCGTATGTTCCAGTTTTTGAAAGCTTGCTTCAATCTATATATGGATTTATATAGCTTACATACTTTATGACTATCTGCTAAAACAAACCCAATAGGTTATTGCATATCTATAGTCTTCTCAATAAAACCATTGAGGAAGATTGTCTTTACATCCATTTGCCATATCTCAAAATCATAATAAGTTGCAATAGCAAGTAGAATCCAAATGGACTTAAGCATAGAACTGGTGAAAAGGTTTCATCATAGGCAATACCATGTTTTTGAGTATACCCTTTTGCCACCAGTCTAGTTTTATATGTCTCATCTTTTCTATCTTTGTCAATCTTTTTTTTGTAAATCCATTTACAATCGATAGGAATAATTTCTTCTGGTGGATCAACAAGTGATCACATCTGATTTGCATACATAGAGTCCATCTCGGATTTCATGGCTTTAAACCATTTTCCAGAATCGATATCTAATATTGCCTCTTCATAGGTTCTAGGATCTTCCCTTCGTTCATCTTCTCCTATTATGAATAATTCAAAATAATTACCTGACAGAAAGAAATATCTCTATGGAGGGTGTGATATCCTAGTAGATCTACGAATAAAGTGGTCTATAGAAGGCCAAGGATCAATTGGAGTAGGTTTATCAATATGAATAGGTTTATGTATATTAAGAGGCTCATCGATTTGACTTTGGTCATTATCAAACTCTCCAGACTCTTCTAAGAGGTCGATTTTTCTACCTACACCACCTTCTTTAATAAACTGATTGTCGAGAAATTGTGCATGTCTGCTGATTAAAACACTTCGATTAATATAAAAGTAGAAGTAATATCCTAAACTCTCTTTAGGATATCCAATAAAGCGACCTTTTTTCAGATATCACATCTAGCTTATCAGATTTAACAATCTTAACATAAGCTGGACATCCTCAAGGCTTCATATGATTGAAGCTTGATAATTTTCCATACCATATCTCATATGGTATTTTGGGGCTGTTTTTGATGGAGTCTTGTTCAAGATGTATATCATAGTGCACAGAGCATATCCCCAAAGATATATAGGTAAGTCTGTGAAACTCATCATGGATCGTACAATATCAAGTAAGGTACGATTTCTCCTTTCTGATACACCATTATACTATAGTGTATAAGGAGGTGTGAGCTGAGATATTATACCATTTAATTTAAGAAAATTTAGATATTTAGTACTTAAGTATTCTACTCCATGATCAGATCATAGAGGTTTAATACTTTTCTTATTTATTTCTCTATTTCTAATTTGAATTCTATGAACTTTTCAAAAGATTCAGTTTTTTACACATAACCATACCGTGAATAATCATCAATAGAGGTTGTGAAGTATACGAAACCACCTTTAGCCATTTCTCTAAATGGCTCACACACATCTGTGTGTATCGAATCAAGAATTTTATTGGCTTTATTATCTTTATCAATAAAGGGTAATTTGGTTATTTTTCTTTGAAGACAGGATTCACAAGTTGGGTAGGGTTCAGAGCTCAATGGACCTATAAGTCTATTTATACCCATCTTCATAATCTTTTTCGCTTCAATATGACCTAATATATGATGTCAAATTAATTTTAAATTAATGTCATTTCTAGATCGTTTCTTATATGGTATTAGTTATGTTAAACTCATTTGTATCAAGAATATATAAATCATTCACATTAAGACCAGTGCCAACCAATACTTTTAAAATAAACACAACATTTATATTCATTAAAAGTAAATGTATATCCTTGTTTACACAAAAGATGTACAGACAAAATATTTCTGTTGGCCGTATTAAAATATATAACATTGTATAATACAAGACAATGGCTTGATGACAAAAATAATCTACATGTCCTAGAGTGAGTGGCTGCAATTGTTGCACCATTCCCTATCTTCAGTAAGACAGCTCTAGCTTCTAGTGATTACTCACTATAAAGTGCCTACAAACACATACAAATATATGAGGTAGCAACTTAATCTATAATCCAGGAATGTGAATTTGAAATAACATTTAATTTAGTTTTTATAACATAACATAAAAGCGTACTTGATGCCCTCTTCTGTCTCAAGCTCTCCAAGTAAAGAGGACAGTTCTTCTTCCAGTGTCTAAGCTTCTTATAATGATGACACTCATCATTGGTTTGACTTTTGGCAACCTGTTTACCCTTTGGTTTACCCTTCTCCTTTTTCTTAGAGACTCCTCCTTTGGGTTTAAGTTCAGAGGATTTCTTGCCCTTCTTCTTCGATTTCTTACTAGAAGAAACCGTGGTAAAAATAGTCTCTTTTCCCTTCCCTTTGAATGTTCTCTTATAGAATGAGATAATCTCATTACCCAATTCAGTAAGAGTCAACTTTAGTTTGTTCATATTATAATTGGTAACAAAGAAGTCATAACTCGGAGGAAGAAACTGCAGGATCAAATCCGTCTGCAGTCCTGCGTCCATAGAGAATCCCAAGGCAAACAATTACCTTATCAAATTAATCATCTTCATAAGATGTGTATCAGAGAGAACTCCTGGACTCAGTCTTATCATAAATAAAACAGTAAACAACTTATACTGTCTCATACGTGAGCTCTCTCTGTACATCTCCAGTAGAGAGTGATAAATATCACAGGCATCCTGTATGTCCTCATGCTAGGTCTGTAAGTCATCACTCATCAAAGCTAGTATGTATAATCTTACTTTAAAACCATCATCCTTCCATCTCTTGAAGGTCTCTCTCTCCTTAGGAGATGCATCTATAGAAAGGGTTTTAGGTGTGGGTTCATCAATGATATAGCCAAGTTTTTCGAAATTTAGAACGATTCTCAGATTTCTAAACCAGACCTTAAAATTAGGTCCGATCAGTTTGAGGGTGTCAAGGATTTTGGCCAACGGATTAACCATTAAGTGTGTATCACTTGATCAAAGTTTTAACTATTGATTAATTTGCAAGAAAAAGAAATACATCAGTATGTATAAATGTATATCAAACCATTTAGTTTTGGATTTTAAACTAAATAGTGCTCCCACTACTTAAATTAAATTCTGTATTCCCTTAATTTTATTGTAATATTATTACAAATTAATTAGTGGGTGATTATTTTCTTATTCAACTTATAAAACCTCACCTCACAGTTATTGGTTAAACAAGTATAATAAGTCAGAAACATATTTCTGTTTGTAACTCTTTACAAGGTATAATCAATTAACCTCTAGATTCTTACACCTCATCTAACAGTTATTGGTGCTTGAACCTAGTTAGGCTATACCCAATACCCTTTCTTAAATAGGTAACAATCAGACCCCTCACTTGACAAATATTAGAAACCCAATGCATCCTACCAAGAAATAAGTCAATTAGACTACGATACCCTGTGAGAGCCCTCACCGGACAGATATTGGGTTATCCCATCAGAAATGCCAATAGCTTATTGACTACATTGAAAGGTTTAAGCCTAATATTTTATTAAGGAGGGATTTGATTAAGGTCTCATTTTATTATACAGTGATGGGATTTAAATTCTATATCATTTTCTAAAAAATGATATCTGTTTTAAATTTTAATCCATTACTGTTTAATCATATCAACTGAATAAATTAACGATTAATTTATGATTGATTATGTTGATATAAGGCTTTTAATTACTCCTACTATAATTCTATTAATTTTAAATTAATTAAAAAATTATTAGAATCATTATTCAATTAATAATTCAATCTTGAGTAATTAAAACACATTTTCTGTTCATATAGAACAATTCTATAGTAAAATTTTTAATTCAATAATTAAAAAATTTAATAACAGAAAAGCATTAATCTTATTAGTAATTGAGTGGGATTAGTAGCTTAAATAATAATATTAACAATTAAAATTATTTTTGAAAATTTTTAAACCACTTTAAAAATTTTGCATTTTGGTCCTTATATGGCAAATTACCAAAATACCCTTCATCAAGACCGGGTTTGGTTGATGTGTCATTTTCAGTAATAATATTAACAATTAATATTATTTTTGAAAATTTTTAAACAACTTTAAATTTTTTGCATTTTGGTCCCTATATGGTAAATTACGAAAATGCCCTTCATTGAGACAAAGTTTGGTTGATGTGTCATTTTCATAAAAAATACTTATAATTCAGGAATTAATTATCCCCATCACTTAAAGCTCAAATCAGAAGCATATCGGGTACGAAAACATGAAAATAAAAAATTTTCGAAAAATTTAGGGTTTACGACCAAAAACAAGAGGCTGGACGTGGCGTGGCCTGGGCATGTGTGGCATTCACTGCATGGTGCGCCCCAGCTCTGTGTCACATGCCCGTCCAATAGCAGGTGGTCGGGCGCATGACGTGCACGCGCGCGCCAGAAAAAAAACAGGGCCTCTCCTGTTTTGGTGCACCTAAATTTGGCTTATTTTGTTTCCTAATTTCTTTTATTTCCAACACAAAACCAAGACATTAAACACTCCATAAGAGGTCTAAATTCATCCCAAAGCTTCCCAACACATCAAAACCTCACCCAAACATGTCCATAACAAGTTATCAACATATATGCATACATTATGCAAAAAAACCACTGAAACCAACATATATCAACAACATGCTCAAACCAACACCAAACCAAATCAACACATGCATAAAACAGAAAATATAGATGGCTTTGATACCATTTTGAAAGAGAGTTTTGCAAGAAAACACATAGGCCCATTTATTTTTATTTTATGTATATTTATGAAACTAAACAATTTAGTAACCATTTTCTTAGGGTTTCAAGATAGTTTTACCCAACCAAGCTTTATCCACCAAGTTTGAAGTCTCCCCCAAGCCTCCAAAGGTGTCCACACACTAGGTTAAAGATGATGGAGATGATGGTGAGGTGTTGGAGACAAGAGTAGTTTACAAAACCTTTTTGCAAACTAAATCACTACCATGGCTCATATATCAACACATATATACACATAGCATGTTGGAAGACTATTGAACATAAGATGAAAACCCTTTTTCTCTTTGTTCTCTCACCTTTCTTCCTTTTGGTAACTTGAAAACACTTTTCAAAAATGGCCAAAATACCCGTGAGCTTCTTCTTCCTTTCTTTCTTTTTGTTTTTGTTTTCCATTTTTTTGTAAACCAAATGAAACAAAGTGAATGCCTCTCTCATGCCACACGTATACATATGTATATATTATAAAAGTGATGAAGCAAAATTGGATTTGACTCCAATCCACTTCCATCTCCCACGTATACAACATTCATAAATAAGAAAAACAAAATTTTTTATTCAAATGGACTAGAATCCATTTGGGTGGGGAATGAGCTGGCATCCAACTTACAAATATCAAATAAGAAGAAGCCACATTTAAGCTTATAATTGGCCAAGAGTTTGTAATTATCCAAATTTAATATTATCAAATATATATATATATATATTTTCTTTTTTACCATCTATTATTAATTACATTAATTAAGAATAAATGAAATTATCTTAGTCATTGGATCAAAAGCAAGAAAGACATATGATGATAACATTTGACAAACTACCATGGTGCCAAGTGTCATCTAACTATTCATTTAAATTAAATAAACATCATTATTTAATATATAATAAATAAACATTTTATTTATCAATAAATGAATACTAAGAAAATATGTAATAAATAAATTATTTTATTTATTACTTGATATATCAAAATATATCTATTCAAGTCATTATTAATACCATCATATTTTTCGAACCAACAGGTGCTAGCGCATCATTGTCAGAAAACTATATTCTTTACTATAAAAAATAAAATTACCTACCGATCAACTTATCGGAGCAATGTCATTTTCGTCAATACAAAATATCATTAACTAATTTAATGACATTATTTTGTTCATCATCAACTACTAGTTATTATGTGTGACCCCTGAGTTTACCGTGAACTAGGCATGAGTAAATATGAACACATTCGTATCACTTCGGTATAACTCCTTATAACCAAAGTTCTCACTAATTATAAGTGACCTTTAACAAGATATTATGACCCCTAGAACACTGAGAACATAATTTGAATAAACCCATATAGTCGTATTTACATGTATTAAAGTTCTTCTGCTATCGATTCTCGATCGAGTATAGGTCATAAAATTATCAAACCACTAACTCGATCATAGGATTAGAAACTCAATTATAAATGAGATCCATATATCCAAAAACTTTTTTTTGAAATTCATATACTCTGATTGGAGATTTAATCCATGTAGATGATAATTTTGCTTAGGATCTCAAGCTCAAATACCTGAGCCAATAGTTCCATCTTGACCATCACATGTTCTTATACAATAAAAACATATTACCATCAAGCATCTTTTATCATGCATGACTAGCCCAATATAATATACACAAGTGAACGATGTACTTCACTGTAGATAGCAGCTATGATGTCTCAGGTATAAGGACTAATGGTGCACTAGTATAGCTGTACGATGAATTATTGACTGTAGATATTCACCTATATGATTCATCACGTTTTGTCATGTTCAGTATCACATTCTCAAATGTGACACCCATGTTTATGCTCTTATGACATGAGACTCATCACCCACCTATTCGTATCAAATACTAATAATTGGTAGCAACAAAATATACCGATTATGCAATGTCATTATCTCTAATGACATTACCTCAATCGAGAACAAGTTTTATATATATTTAAATTGAAGATTCTATTCTCATATCCATAACTCTTTATGGATAGAATCTTGACACATAATATATACAGGAACATATCTTACATTAATAAAATATTACAAAGAATAACAACTGGACACAATGCAAAATACATAAATGTTAATATTTTATAAATAATTACAAAGTTTATGATAGCTTTAAAGTATTTTTGATGATTAATTGAAGTATTTTTTATGATTAAAAAGCATGATTAAAATTTTGATTTAAATTGTTTTTGATAATGCCAAAATAACAAGTAACAAAATTCATATATGTGAGAATTGGAATGAATTTATTCAATAAATCGAGCATATATAAGTCACTTGTTCTTTGAAAAGTGTATACATTTTTGTAGGTGAAAAAAATGTGAAAGAAGCATCAAGAAAAACTCATCAAGGCACAAACATATCGATACGTTGCTTAAATGTATCGACATGTTTAAGCCACAGTGCTGAAATCAAGTCCGAGTTTTAGAAACCTGCCCAAAACGTATAAACACTTTTTGACAGGTGCTCAAACATTTCGGAACCTTTCATCAAACGTATTGATACCCTGGAAGACAAAGCAGAACGTATCAATACCTTAAGCCCAAACGTATCGATACCTCAAGACTTGTTCAAGCACCCTCTTCACAAACATGTCGATACCCCAGGATTTTCTTCAAACGTATCGACACCTTGGGGACAAGTTCAAGCACTTTCATGATGGACATCATCTCCTTCACGTCAAAGGGGTCTGATACGAAATAGGAACGTATCGATACCTTCAGTCTGAAATTCTTAAACGTATCGATACCTTAATTCATTGTATTGACACTTTTGCAGAAATCAAGTCATAATGGCTAGTTTCAGACGCATTTAATGCTGCCATTAATGAAGGCAAAGATGATCGTTGGGGAGAATTGATTGTAGATATATAAACAACCAATTTTGAAGACAAAAGTGTTGTTGAAGAGCATTAAGAACATTTTGATCAAGCTTTATACATTCTTCTGCAATTATTATTTTATTCTCTCTGTTTATTATCTGTTATTAATTTTAGTGAGAGAAAGTGAGCTTTTTGATTATCTACTCTTTTAGAGAGTCTTAAAATTAATTCTTGGTGAATTAGTATGGGTTCCTCTTCACACGTTTGTTAAGAAAAATTTATTTTGGATTACACTTCACCCGCAGAAAGAAAGTTGCATTTTGAGGTTGTCCTTCACCCTTTTAAAGAAGGAGTTGTATTTGGGTTACTCTTGACCCGTAGAAACAAAGAAGTAGTGATCCTCGGTGTGAGTGAATTCATTCGAGAAGAGTGAATGTAGACGCGTTGTCGAACCACTATAAAAATCTCACTGTGTCCATTTATTTGTTGCGCACGTAGTTTATATTTGCATCCATTTAAACAGATTCATATTTTTGCTAAAATTAATTTTTAAATTTTTAATTCACCCCCTCTTGGATTATACCAACTAGGACTTCAATGAGGTCTGTACATATCTTAAAGTTTTTGTGCTATTAATGTTTTATTATCTTTTTTGAAGTTAAATCCATAGGACTATTGAGATGTGTTATATGTTTTTTTCAAAAGATATTTTATATATGTTATGAGATTTATATATTCCATGACATAATTTTTTTATGATATGTATGATTTTATTTAAAATTGACGATGATGTTTTATAATGATTTTTATATAGTTTTGGTGAAACCATTTATTTTTATTTTAGATTTATAATAAATGGTGATTTTATATTATTATCATTGTGTTTAGATGTTTCGAGGGAACAACCAATTAGCTCTCATTAATTCAAGTTTGGTTCGGCATCTTCTAGTTAGAATTGTGAGTGGATGTTTTTCTATTTCAATTATTTATTTATTTATCTATTTGAATATTTCATAAAAAATTATATTTTTAATGTTTTGTGATATTAGATAATAGTATATGTTTTTATGTAGAGGCAGAGTAATAGTTTTATATGGTGGCTGAGATGATCCCTTATTTGGAGTAGAATTTTTGTAGGAAAAGTATTTTATATTCATTTTGGATTTTATGTATATTGGTGGCTTGAGATTAAACGAGATTTTATGTGATTAAAATGATTTATTGATGTGTTATAATCGTTGATTTTATTGATTTAAAATTAATTTGAGTTTTGGATTGAAATATAAGTACATGATTTTGATGTTGGGCTAGTGTACTGGGTTTTTATGTATTAAAATTAATGATTATATGACCGAGGAGCCAATTATAACTATATGGATAAGTAGCCCGGATAGGAACCTATGAGAGATCGTTTGTGTGAGTGGTGTATCGGTGGAGCCAATATAAGGGAGATGATGATCCCATTGGTGGTAGAGTAGCCTACTAGGTGAAAAGTAGAGGACAGTCACGTATGTAGGGTATCACGTGATTACTCAAGCCCAACGTTAGTGATGGGCATTGTTTTATAGATATTTGCATGCATACTTTATATTTTCATAAATAAAGATATATTTTATTTATGAATTTCTTTTATATATAGAAAATTCACTGACGATTTTGGAATTACTCTTGACCCGAGTAATTATCGAAAAAAGGAGTCAGCCCAATAATTTTATACTCATCTAAACTTTTATTTTAAATCAATTATTTTAAATAAAGTTGCTTTTTAAATAATTTACGAAATTTGTTCTATATTTTTTTAAATAAAAAGTGATGTTAAAAATGTTAGTTTAGGAAATACTATCCATTATTATGTTTTTCTATTTTTATCTACTCACGAAGTATATTTACGTATACTTACCCCCACATTTTAGTTTCAAGTGAACTCGATTTTAGCATAGTAAATAGTACGACGGTGTTAGTATTAAGATTTAGAGTATTCAAGTATACTTCTAAACTCGACTTACATTTGTAAAAGGTTTGCATTCACTGGGGTTATTAGAAATTTTATTATTATTTATATATTGATGTTTCGAGCTTTATAAACGATTATAAAACTTATTATTGTTATTATACACCGGAGTTATATATGTACATTTATATTATCAATTATTTGTTTTATGGATTTATAAATTGATTTAAATATTTTGAGAAATTTGAGATTGAATAGAGATATTTTGTTGAAATTTGGATGTTTGAGAAGAAAATATTAAAAATATTTTAAATATTAATTTTAAAAACAGATTTTCAAAAGTCTTACAAGCTTTTAATATATATTTAAGAGTAATTAAATACATGGTAGGCGTTTATGGTAATTGTCATGTGTGAAACTCACGAATCAAGATGTGACAAAAATACCCTTGTGAAATAGGGTGTAACATAATTCTTTTATAAAATTGATTTGCATAAAAGCACTAGTAATAAAGCCAAAAAAAGAAAATATTTTAGGTTTGAATTTAGCTGATTTTTTAAAAAGTATATATTTAAAATACATGTTTATTTTTTTGTTTGAAATCTTGACTAAATAAACATGTATATTTAAAATACATGTTTATTTAGCTGAAGTGTTAGTAAGTTTTAATACAAATGTCTGAAATATATGTTTTTTTTTTTATTTTCATCATTTAAATGAAAGTGTTAAGTTATTTATTTCTATAAATAAAAAAATCTGAAATATTATATTTTGATGTATAGATCTTTATACATATTATCTATACCTATATTTATATGTTATGCATATTTAGAATTTACATATTTAATATAAAATAACTAACTATTAAACAAAAATTAGTTTAAATGTTTTTAAGAGATAAATTAAGAAAAATAAATAACCTAATATTTTTTAATGTTTGAGAGTAAACAAAATTTAGACACAGATGAAAAAATAAACATGCTCTATCTTTTTACTTTTAGGTGATGTTTTTTCTTTTCTTTCTTTTTTTAAATTTGAGATGTGAACGTGAATAAAATTTAAATTTAGCCGAAATCTCAATCTAAATAATAATATTTACTTTTTAACAATTTTGTTTTTAAATGTTTGAATATGAATATAAATAGTAAGTTGTTTGATTTTATAAAATATAATATTAAAAAAAAATGATCTTTTCACGCATTTACTCTCTCAAAGTGATGCTTGTTTTTTTGAGTTTAAGATGTTTATATTTTAATGATCTTTTTTTGTTTGTTAACACTTTGGTTTAAATATATTATATATATATATATATATATATATATATATAATCCTAATTTATCGAATTGAGAATAAACATTTGACAATAAACATTTGGCAGTTATTATATTCAAAAGAACAATTTAAATAAATTAGGATTATATATATATATATATATATATATATAATCTTAATTTATCGAATTGAGAATAAACATTTGGCAGTTATCATATTCAAAAGAACAATTTAAATAAAATTCACAGTCTAACTCTTTTTGATGTTTTAACAAAAATTTTTGATGATTCGAATTTAGAGTAAACACAAAAATAATTATTACATCAAATATCATCCGACCACTC
>JAVXUL010156105.1:0-13715 GCA_035590515.1 Trichilia minutiflora | reverse complement strand
GCCCGGCATTCTTTAACGTAAAAGGCATTACCGTATAACAGTATAGCCCTTGGTCAGTAACGAATACAGTTTTATCCTGATCGGGTTCGTGCATCTTGATCTGGTTGTACCCCGAGAAGGCATCTATAAAATTGAGGAGCCCATGATCAACCGTGGCATGTACTAACTGGTCAATCTTTGGAAGGGCAAAGTTATCCTTTAGGCAAGCTTTATTCAGGTCAGTGACGTCTACACTCATTCTCCATTTCCCATTAGCCTTATTTACTATTACGACGTTTGCGATCCACTCGAGATACTGAACCTCTCAGATAAATCCTGCTTTTAAAAGCTTGTCCACTTCAACCTTAATGGCCTCTCTCCTTTCGAATTTGAATGTCCGTCTTTTTTGTGCTATAGGTTTAAACTTCGGGTTTACCATCAATTTGTGAGTTATAACCCGAGTACTAATCCTTAGCATGTCATTATGGGACTAGGCGAACACATCAACATTTCGCTTAAGAACCTGAATCAGCGATGCTCTGTACTCGGGGACTAGGTAGGACCCGATACTCACCGATCTCTCTATTCGCTTTTCATCCAGAGTAATCGAATCCATTTCTTTGATTGGCTCGGGTGATGATGATCCTCTAAACTGGTTCTTTCTTCCATCCAGCTCTTTCGAGTGCTCCTCTTGTCGAATGCCTTGCCCACATCCCTCGTTTTCTTTCTCTAGGGGACGCTTATGAATACAATATAAATTCTGTGAAGTAGTAGCGAAGCAAGATCGAGCTTCTCTTTGGTTCTCTCTCACAATCCCGATCCCCTCTCCGGCCCTAAATTTTAATTTCAGATAATGAACACTCTCTACTGCCTTTGTGAATCGGAGGAATGGTCTCCTCAGGATCATAGAGTAAGGCATCTTCAGGTCCACCACTTGGAGCTCTACCATGGTGACCTTCTGATATGGTTTATCGCCCATCGTGATCGACAACCGCACGGTTCTTAAGGAATATACACATGACTCTTCGAATCCATACAAGGCAGTCTCTGTCGGTCTTGACCTCAGGTCTTCTATACCTAAAGAATCCAGTGTCTCTTTAAAAATGATATTAGTATAGCTCCCCGTATCAATCAAGATTCTCCCAACTTGGGAAGTCCTTATTGTTATTATAACGACCAAAGCATCGTCATAAGGATAATGGACCCCATCCTCATCCTCATCTATGGACATGATTAGCATCGAGGTTATTCTCGATTTCTTCTCTACACGCACATTCAACATATATGGCTCTATGTTTGCATTCAGGATAGAATATCCTGAATAATTCTTCCTAAAATTGTTTGAATTTTCAGCAAGCGTGGAACCACCAGTGATCACCATTGCATTATCGTGCCCCAGGGCCCATCTCAAATCTTAGGGCCTCTCATCGTCACGAGCTACAAACTCAGTTAGGTAATTATTCCTGATCAAAACTTTAATCTGATTTCGCAACTCGTAGCACTCCTTCGTCAAGTGTCCCATGTCTTGATGAAACTCACAAAATTTATTTCCTGTCTCTCCTGAGGGTCTGTATTTGATCGGATGGGGGTCTAACAGTAATGTCCCTCATTTTCTTACCTCCTCTACAATTTCCGAAAGGGGGGCGTTCAATGGAGTAAACTTCCTCTTCTTTTTCCCCTGTTCCACTCGCCTCGGTTTATCCACCTAGGCGACCTGCTTTGAATCGTCTCTCTGAGGTGATCTTCACTCCCTAGAATACTACTCTTCTCTCCGCTTGTCACCCCTATAGTAGTCGGGGGTTCTATCCCTTCCTCGATTAGCCTTAAAAAACTTTCTCCCCTCACTTCTCCACCTCTTGTTGTCGGGCTTCTTGAATCGATTGTTGTCTCTTGTGAGAGTCTCTATGGGCTTTTGTTCCTTCATCTTTAGCATTACTTGAATCTCTACTTCTATCTCATCAAGTATTTTCCTCCGAGATGCCTCATAGGTGCTCACTGAGGATTTACATATAGCGTACTAGGCCCTGTCTATCTTAAGCCCTTGTTTCAGCCCCTCTAAGACCAGCGGGTGGTGGAAAACCCCCAATTCAAGCACCTCCTCGTGGTATCTTTTGGCGAAGCTCCTAAGACTTTCGTCATTTCCTTGTTTAAGCAGTAACAACGAGTTCGGGGTCTTTGTGCTCAAGAATAGACCTCTAAATTCTGTAGTGAATACATCATATAATTGCTCAAAACTCTAGATGCTCCCTAGGGTTAAACCTATAAACCACTTCCTGGCTTGCCCCTCTAGGGTCAGGGGGAATAAATGGCACATCTGATCTTCACTCAAACCCTAGATGAGCATCATCTCATGAAAAAAATCCATGTGTAGTGATGGGTCTGTTTTCCCACAAAATAAAGTAATTTGGGGCATTTTAAACTTCTTGGGCAAAGTCTGGCCCAACAGTTTGGGTGTAAAAATGTGACTTCGTATAGAAGCCGATTACTTGAATAGGTTCGGCCAATTCACCTCGGAAGCCCGCCTTTTCTTTGCTTATCTCCTCCACCATCTTTTTTACTAAGGACTCTACGTCTCTATCCTTGTTGTCGATCCCCCATTCCCCTTTATGACATAGGTTCCCTTGTTCAAATACCTTGCGTTTCCTTCTTCACCTCTGCTCTAAAAGTATCCTTATATCACTTGAAAGTGGTCTGGTCTCGTCAGGTATCTCTTGAACTGCGTCTGATCTTTGGAAAACTCTTGTAGATCCGGGGTGATGCTTTTTCCGAGCAACAGGGGACATGCATGCATCTTTAACCCGCACTCTCTTCAAATGGGGTTCCTCTACAGCCTTATTTTTTCCCTTCTCTACAGCTGTATACCTTTTGGTCTTGGGTTTTCTTTTAACTCCTTCCTCATCCCTCACCACGGCTTTCAATCGAGTGACCCTGCTCTCCACAGTCTCGTCTAGTAACCTCGCATCCTGTGTATTGGCCTGTATCATCTTTTTCATCTTTGACACTTCTTTGACCAATATCTATATCTGTCGATTTTTTTCTGCATACCGCTGTTCATTGTCTTGAAGCAATTGCAATAACTGGGTCATCTCTTTAGTTTCCTTTGTATGGTTCGGTCTACGTGCATACACCTCAACAGCGTTTGACCGGGGGCTCCTATACTCTAGGGTCTCATTCAAGACACTATCAGCCCCTTCTGCAACAGTAGTAGCTTTCACAGAGTAACCCCTAGTCGAGTATATGCCTCCTAGTCGAGTAACCCCTGATATATGCCTCCTAGTCGAGTAACCCCTGATATTTATCATCTTTACTATAAATAACTTATTTGTTGGGTTTTTGTTCATTTTATCACAGACGGCGTCAAATATTGATACAAGAAGTTGGTATCATCCTCAACCTCGAGCACTAGCAGGTCTTTTCCTCTTGTTTCTTAATCCGGAACTGCAAAATAATGGAAACCTCAGGGGTAAAGTTGGTTTCCCGATGAAAATCCTCCAATGCTTAAGTCAGAGAGGGTTTTGCTTGTGTGTGAGAGTTAGTGTATGAAAAGTATATAATGTTCTTTTTTTTAAAAAATATGAAAAGTGAGTAACGTAACGTACCTCCCATGATTTCTGGATGCAGTACATTGAAAGTATAGAATTTCGTACCTTTGAATACGTGTTGTTGCATGGCTGATGTGCCCAAGATAGCTTGCTGCAGAAATCAGGGGACGTGAAAAACTGTGATACTATTCCTATCACGTCAATCCTAAGATCCCGAGTATACGTTACTCCGAGTAAAGCCTCTAGTTCTCCCGAGAATAAAGTCCCTTAGTTCTCGGGACGTCCTTATGCAGCGAACTATGGCTTTGATGACACCAGGCTATAGCATCGTGAAAGCCTGTATACTTCGACTGCTTGCGAGCCCCTGTCGTTTTATGTGGATCATATCAGTCCGATTTTCCAAAACTGAGCCCAGAAGGCCTATCATTGAAGACGTTTTGCCTGAGTGTGGATCAACCGTGAATAACTCAAAGAAAGCCTCCTGACCAATAGCCTCAGGTAGATTACTCGAGACAATCTCATCATCTGCTATATGGTGTAGATGGCTGTCGAGACGACGTTGTATTAAAGGGTCTATTTAAAGGATAATATGTTTATATGATGGGTCTGGATAAGGACTTGAAGATGGGTCTGAACCCGTGGGCTAGACCTTGATAAAATACCCAAATAGATACAAATATGAAGTGTCTAAGGATGGAGAGAAATCCTCATGAGCTTAAGAATAACCAAAATATTGAGGTAGATGTTTATATACAATTGAATTAGATTTTGTTTTTAAAATTGAAATGTAGGGTGTTTTATTGAAATTAAAAGTTTAAATGAATATTTACAAAAATTTTGAATTACCACACGTTGACCCAATTGATTGTTTTTTAAATTGGTTTTAAATAATAATTTTTATATGAATGTTATCATTATAGATACAATGTAAAAAGTGTACATGCGTTGTGTTTATGTAAATAGATAATTTTTATGAGAATATCATAGTTTTGTGCTATCAATAAACATTCAATTTTATGAAAATTCTATGTTTGTGTAATTCATGAATGTTAGTTGTCATAACCCGATTTTGGAAAATAATTTTTCTTTTTCATTTATACATTTCAAGTAATGGAAAGCCAATGAAAATCTAGAAGATAATTATTCCCTCTCAAGTTTTTGGAAGAAAATCCTTGAGAATTAAATACAAATCATTATCAAATAAGGAAACTAAGAATCTTTCCATATGCATCAATTGAAATTGATGTTTTCCTTTTTCAACAGATCATCTATATAAAGAGAGAAAAATTGAGAGGAAACGAACAGAGGGGATTTTTGCAACCCTATCAACCATCGAAACACCTCTCATACTGCCACCAAAAGACATTTGAATAACAATCAAAATTTGATCTTAGCTACCATTACACTTTTATACATAGAAGAGATAGCAAGCCACTCGTTGTATTTTTGTATCAATTGAAGGACTTAGCCAAGATAGAAAACGTGGAGAACTTGATCACATAATTGGGTGTCACAAGAAGAGACACGAATAGAGGTAGCCCCATCCAAGCCACGTGTATAGTAAAATTCATTTCATTCATTCTTTTTATTTATTTTTTATATATAACAGAATGGTCACATATATATTTACACGCATGAGAAGCTAACTGAATGTAAGAAAGGGGTGCCATGATTGCTTTCACCGTGTGGTGTGACAACCATGCATGATCAGCTTACTTTGAAAAGAATCCAAATTGTCTATAACTAAAACAACTTCAAACACATGAAAAGAATTTTGGTTGACTCAAAATCATACCCATGAATATCCCTCGTTGCCATGATCATTGATTATGGATGTCTACGGGACGAAGAAGAAAAAAGAGGAAAAAAAAAAGCCTAGGTCTCTAAAATTTTGAGACATTTGTGAAATTAGCTCAAATTAGGGATTTTTTTCAATTTAGTCTAGAAATCAAGTTTAGAGTTTTATAATTTGGATCGATTTATTTAATTTACCTTTGGGTCTAAATCAATTTTTCTTTTCAAATGTTGATATATTTCCTAAATATTTATAATTTAACCTTAGGTTCTTATTATTTTATTTTTTTTAAACAATAAAATTTAAACCCTAATTAAATTATGAAGATTCTTTAAAAGTCTTAATAATAATAATTACTAAGACGGGTCGAGTATCATGATGATTCTCCTTCTCTTATTCAAAATCCTAATAAAATTAAAAATTTTCTTTAAAAATTTTAATAATTAAATAAACATCCAGATAGAGTATTGTGTTGACTCTCTCTCTTTCTTGGTCAAAATTTTAATAAAATTAGAATTTTTTAAAAATATTAATAATTAATAATTACTAAGATGGACTGAGCACCCTATTGACTCTTCTTCTTTGATCAAAATCTTAATAAAATTAAAAAAATTCTTCAAAAACCTTAATAATTAATAAACACTAAAAAAGATTAAGCACCTTATTGCTCTCTCATTTTTGATTAAAATTTTAATTAAATTCGAATTTTTTTTTGAAAACTTAAATAAATTAATAAACATCAAGACAGGTTGAGTATCCTGTTGACTATCCCTTTCTTGATCAAAATCTTAATAAAATTAGAAAAACTCTTTGAAATCCTTAATAATGAATAGATACCAAGACGGACTGAGTACCCTGTTAACTCTCCCTCTCTAAGTCCAGTTTCTAATAAAATTAAAAAAATTCTTTAAAATCTTTAATAATTAATTAATATTAAGATGAGCTGAACACCGTCTTAATTCTCTCTCTCTAGGTCAAAGTGGTAATTAACAAAATAATAAAGAATAAGATCAACACATTTTGCTAATAATTATTTAATAAAAGTTATGGGGTTTTGCCTAGCACCTTTTTTATACTTAAACAATCCTCGATCTTAAAATCTCATTACTATAAGAATCTTATTAAAATGACCCAATAACCTATCTCACCATTATTTGGGTAGGTAATGACTCTAAAAATTATCTAATCTCTGTACGATGTTAATAGTTTGACGACTCTACTGGTAACTTTCTATTTTAAAGGAGTTAAGTCATTAGAAAATTATTTGATATTGATTGATTTTCATTATTTGATTATTTTTTTTCTTAATGCTAACTTTATTTTGCACTTGACGAGGAGTACCTTGTAAGGCTACTATTCTTTTATAATTTAAAATTATTTTTCATATTTTTCAATATACATTGATGTTTTTTCACACACTCCACTTGTATAGATATTGATCAATGAGGTAGACCTAATCTCTAGGTAGATGGGTGTCTATGAATTTGATGTGATGAATGCCACTCGATGTATTTATAATACTTTTTTCAGGTTTATCAGGTGTCTTAAATCATAATAGACTGATATTTTATCATCGATTGTATCAAGACATATGGGTCTTGGTAACAAAAAATGCCTGATTATAAGAAAACATCTAATAAGAAACTACATATAATAAGCTATCCCTAAGATAACTAACCTAGAAAATCACCCATGAAATTAAGAAATATCCTGGGTCTAATACAAAAGAAGTGTTTTATTTGTCTCATTGCTATTAATATCTTATATTTTCAAGATTAGTAAGGCTAAAAATTCTTCCTCGATCTCTTATTCAGACTTGATCAGTCATAGTAAAACTAGTCAAACAAATTGACAAAGTTTCCACCATCATTTTTATGAAAGAATTGTTTGAAGAACTCATAGATAAATAGAGACGATGTTGAATTAACTATTTCAAATGATCAACCAATAAGTAACTAGGTCCAATGAAACCTTTGCTCCTCTCCCAACTCTAAGAAAATGACTCAACCTATCAAGTTTTACTCCCATTGGCTTTTACTCTAATAATAGGTTTTATAGGGAGTCTAGCTACTATCATATCACTTGTGAAAGCTCCAATCTAACCTACATTAATACCATTTATTAAAATCAAAAAAGAAAAAAAAATAATGAAATATAAGCTATAATAAATAGAGGATACCCTAATATCTATTTAAGAAATTCAAAACTATGATCTAATAGATATTAATTCATTGTACTTCTTTCTAAATATCAAGATTCCGCCTAAATTCAAAATTGATTTTACTAAATATCAGGAAAGTAGATGTCTAAGAGCACATTTAGCAATGTATTATCACAAGATGGTCCAATATATAGATAATAAATCCCTTATAATGTATTTTTTCTAAGAAAACTTGATTGGTGCTATTGACATCTGATTCTTTACATTGAGAAAGAATAAGATCAAGACTTGAATGATTTAACAGTCGCATTCTTTAAATAGTACATATTTAACACATTTGTAGCCATAACTTAGGAAAACCTAAGCAAAATGAGAAATAAGTTTGAAGAATCTTTCAAAGAGTATACACAAAAGAGTGTACAGTGGCATTACAAGTTTAACCTTCCTTAACAGATCATGAACTTATTATCTCTACCTTTATTCATACTATAAAGGGAACCTATCATGATTGATGGTCAACATACTTCACATTTAGTTTTTATGAGGTTATAGTAATAAGAGAAAGTATTGAAAATATTGGAGATATGCTTTAAAATCAAACATGTCACATGGTTCAGAGACATCATCCTTATGTAAGTATATTCTTGTAATTAATTATAAAAATATTTATAATTAATAAAATAACATTTATTTTATCTTGTATTTTATTCAATTGTTATTATTATTATTATTTTCTTTATTAATACAAGATGTTTTCCTATGATGTATTATATATCATGATCTTATCTATAAAAAGTTATAATTATGAGTACAAAATTTATTATTTAAATACATCCAAAATAGTTTTCTTTTGAGAACCTCATCTTTTGAAGATGATAAATCTGATATGGCAATTAAAAGCCTTAGGATTTTTTATGGATTTTGCATTGCAAATAGATTTGATCCTGTGGTCTCTTCCTCCTAACTTTTAACAGTTCTTGGTCACATATAATTTGACTAAACAGAAGCATGCTTTCTCTGAATTATTGAAAGAATTTTTTTTTTTATAAAAGAACTTCAAAAGAAAAGGGAAAGAAAATCGTTCATGCCATGATGTCTTCTGGTAAGACATCAAAGATAAAGGTAAGATATTTCCAAGAAAAAAAAGAACGAAAAGAGTAAAACTAAGCCTATTATTAAGAATAAGGCCAAAGATGAGTGTTATTTTTATAAAAAGCTCAATTATTAAAAGAGAAACTATCCTCTTTACTTATAAAGCTTGAGAATAAAGAAAGCACAAGGTTTTGGATAGTGGTAGACTCATAGGTCCATTAGGTTTTGAATCTTATCCGACTTGTGAATCTTGTATTCACAATAAAATTATCAAATTACCCTTTAATCATAAAGAAAAAAGAGTCAATAAAATTCTTAAATTGATCAACACAAATATGTAGGCATATTTAGTGACATGGCTAGAGATGGTTTCTTATACTTCAAAACTTTTATTGATGATCATTTATAGTATGGTTATGTGTACTTAATGAAGTACAAATCTAAATCATTTTAAATATTCAAAAAATTCAAAGTAAAAATAGAGAAACAAAGAAAAAAATAGTATTAAAATACTATAATTTGATCGTAGTAGAGAATACTTAATTATTGAATTTTTAAATTTTCTTAAAGTTAATGGTATAATTTCTCAGTTGATTCCTCCTTATGCACCTCAGCACAATGGTGTATAACAAAGGAAAAATCTTACTTTACTTGATATAATACGATCAATGATAAACTTTACAAATTTTTCAACTATCTTTAGGGATATGCTCTCAATATCATAATTTATATTTTAAACAGGACTACATTAAAAATAGTTCCAAAACTCTATACAAGATATGGCATGAGAAACGACCAAGCTTTAATCATATGAAGCCTTGGGTCCAGCTTATATTAAGACAGTTAAACTTGAGAAGTTGGACACAAAATCTAAAAAGGATCAATTTATACAATATCCTAAAAATTATTTAGGATATTATTTCTACTTTCATATTGATTAAAAATTTTCAATTAGTAGATATACATAGCTCATTGAGAATCAATTTATTGAGAAAAGTAGTGTCGGTAGAAAAATCGAGCTCTTAGAAGAGTTTAGAGAGTTTTATATTAACCAACATCATATGGATGAGCATGTTGATATAGATAAACTAATTCATATTAATGAACCTATTTGATCTGATTATTAGTCTTCTGTAGACCAATTTCTTTATAAATCTATTAGAATATCTCATCCTCTATAAAATATTTCTTTCTTTCTAATAATGATTTTAAATCATTTATGATAGGAGAAGATGAGTAAAAGAAAGATCTTAAAACCTATAAAGAGGTGATATTGGATATCGATTTGAAAAATAGCTTGAAAATATGAAATCTAAAATGGACTCCATATATGCTAGTCAAAGTGCTTACTTGTTGATCATTAGAGGAAATTATTCTTATTGGTTATAACTAGATTTACAAAAGAAATATTAGTAATGATGAAAAAGTGGAGAATTATAAAGTTAGACTAGTGACAAAAGGTTATACTAAAATGAAAGGTGTTGACTTAAGAAAAAAAAATTTTGCAAGTAGCTACACTAAAGTCCATTAAGGTAGTACTTGCTTTTGTAGCTTATTATGGCTATAAGATGACAAATAGATGTACAGACAGCCTTTCTCAATGGTTTCATTAAGGAGACCATATATATATAATAATTTATAGGGTTTGTTTCATCTACATATAGTCATAAGGTATGTAAGCTGTATAAATCCATTTATGGATTAAAGTAAGCATTTAGAAGCTAACATATATGATTCAATGATACAGTCAAATCATTTCACTTGATCAAAAATATTAATGAATCTTGTGTCTATAAGAAGGAAATTAACAATATCATCACATTCCTTGTGCTGTATATAGATGACATATTACTAATAGAAAATGATGTGGGGATGTTATCTGATACTAAATTATGGTTATCTAATATATTCTTTATGAAAGATCTAGGAAAAGTAACTTATATTTTGGGCATTTGTCTTTATAAAGATAAAGTAAAATGAATAATAGATCTTTTTTCAGAAAATATACTGAAGAAGTTCAGTATAAAAGACTCAAAAAGGTTTTTTACCCTACAGTCATGTTGTTTATCTCTTTAAAAAGATGGAACCTAAGACTAAAGTTGATCGATAATGTATATAGAGAATTTCTTATACTTCAACTATATCAACTATTATGTATGCCATGCTATGTACTAGAATTGATATAACTTATGCTGTAAGTTTTACGAGCAGATATCAGGTAAATCCTAGAGAATAATATTGGAATATGGTCAAAAGAATCCTTAAGTACTTAAGAAGAATTAAGGATTTAATTTTGACTTATGAGAGTGGTGAATTGATATTAATTTTGACTAATTTTGACTTTCAATCAAATGTGGATGATATCAAGTTTACATCTATATTTATTTTTATCTGGAATAGAGGAGCTGTATGTTAAAAATGTTATAAACAGATTACTATAGCTAGTTCTACTATAGAAGTTAAATATATCATTGCTTTTGAAGTTGCGAAAAAGGTTGTCTAGATCTATAAGTTTATGAGTGAATTTAAAGTGATTCCCTCTATTATTAATCCAATAACATTGTACTATGATAACAATAGAGTGATAGCACAGACTAAGGAACCTGGGTCTTATGAAAGTCTAAACATATTTAATATAAGTATCATTTGATTAGAGAGTTTATTGTAGATAAACACCTGATAGTACAGAAGACTCTGTTGGTAGATAATATAGTAGACCCACTTCTTAAGTCGGTGACACAACAATAACTGAATTATTATTTTGAAAAGATGTGTATTAGATATTATAGTAATTAACTCTAATACAAGTGAGAGTTTATTAGAGATATGTCCTAGAATTAATCATTTCACATGGTTAAGGGGTATCATTCTTATATAAATATATTATTGTAATTAATTATAATAATATTTATAATTAGTAAAATAGGATTTATTTCATCTTGTATTTTATTTAATTGCTATTATTATTATTTTTTATTAATGTAAGATGTGTTCCTGTAATGTATTATATGTTAAGATTGTAAGTTTTTAGCATGCTTAGTGCTCTAAATATATTAAATGTAAGTTTGTATGCCAATAATGTAGGCATTGATAAAAAATGGTTAAAACAAAAGCTATATGAAAACATACCTATTTTCATGCTTTTCTTAAAATTGTGTTCAAACGTTTTGAAGCTTTAGGAAGCCAAATTAACCTTCCCTCTAAAGAGTGATGCTCTTGACATTTGAATTTCCTCCTTGACTTTACAAGAAACTCAACCAAAACACTTTTGATTAAGCTAGGTTTTCTAGTAAAACTTAGGATTTTCAACAGTTGGTAAATTAATTTCAATTCTTGAAATTGATTCCACACATAACTAGATCACTTCTCAAGGATCAAAAGTCCTATATTTATTAATCAAAATGATCAAAAATTCATTACCATCTCATGGCATGAAAAATTCGGATAAAGGGGGGGAAATAAACTCATTTTCATGTTTTTCTTCTCTTTTCATAAAAAAATCATCATAAAATGATCCTTAATTATGTAAATATATTTTTCACTTAATTAATATTTAATTAAATAAAAAATATATGAAAAAATATAGTGCCAAATGTGTGGTTAAGATGGAGACACATCTCATGTATATCCACCCTCCATTTATCATTTAAATATAAGGCCAAGATTATACAACTTATCAAATTTTCATTTGCTAGGATGAAATATATAAGCTTAGGTTAACCAATCAAATTGCCTTAACTTAATATACTAAAGTGATGCATAATCAAATTAGAAAATATTATAGTCAACTTATATCAAGACTCTATAGGTTCACTGTAAAACCGACAGTAGACGATATGACTGAATTAACTCTTTAATTCTTTTCATAACTTGAATTAAACTCTTTAATTCTCTTATTTAATTAATCTTTACAAGATTAATTAAATATATCTATAGACCAATATTGACACTAAGTCATGCAATATAACCCCTAGATTACAATAAAGTCGAAAGTTTCAAGAGTGAACCTTTCTGTCATTAGTTACTGTGTAATTCAATCAATTTATCACACAATGCTCCAATCAGATCAGGGGTATACTATAAACGTCAAACCCTTTTAGTTCCAATGTTATGTATAATAAATAACAGATTATGACTCTATTATGTGTTACCATTGAGAGCACACTTCTCAATCACACATATGACATTACTTAAGCCTATGCTTTTCTGAGTCAAATCTGTATTATTCATATAGAGCATTCTACCTCAAACACTAAGGCTAACGTATCCTTTCTCGAACACTCATATACCTCACAATACCCAATGAATATCTATCATAATCTTGAATATAGACTTGTCCTAAGTAGTATCAAAGTATAACAATTCACTCATAAGATAACTATGGTGTTATAAAGTCTAAGGATCACTTGCACAACTGATACGATGAATATCCAATTGATGATTAAGTGTAATTAGTATTTGGACAATTCGTGTGAGTCTGTTCAGTGAACTCATAATCAACCAATGAGTACCTATACGCTTCCTTTAATGTCTCCATACAAGTAATCTATGAGATCGATTACTCTCTATCGCATAGAGCAGGGATGGTATTTACTAGTCTTTTCAATACTATAAAGGTCTCACTTTATAATCCCATGATTAGAAATATTTAAGAATGATACTATTAACACACAGTCTCATAAATATAAACTCATCATAATAGTGTATATTACATACATTCCACGGGCTTTATCATGACATGTAAATCATAAATACATACATATTGTCATAATAAATGATAATATATTTGAAAATATTCATTTTGTTGATCAAAAGATTTTTAAGAGATTTTAAAGTTATAATCACAGATCACATCGTGATTGGCTTTTAGGGTATATATCTATTTCAAAAATCTTATCTACAAAAAGTTATAGTTATAAGTACAAAATTTATGATTTAAATATATCCAAATTTTGGTTAAGGTTGTCACGCCCTGACCCTAGTCTGTCATGTGACAATTCCCACGAATCTCAGGAATACATCATATCACCTAAAATACACTCCTAGGACCCATAAGGCATTAGTACCTATTTTCAAACTCATTTCAAATAAAACAATACAAAATAGAAGATTTTCAATCAAACATATATCAACATCTGTAATTTCT
>JAVXUL010156094.1:0-13715 GCA_035590515.1 Trichilia minutiflora | reverse complement strand
CGATTGATCCTTCACAAGATGAATGGGAATAAAATCATGCACCTCAATATCAGTACTTGAATACAAGAAAAGCTCCTCTATAACAATCATCATGCGATCAGCATTATTTTCAATTTGCTCAACACTCTGCCCAAAAGTGAAATAAGAAGTACCCAAAATTTTTGAGGAAAGAGGCATAGCTTCTATATGCTGATAGTGAAACAATAACTGTAACTATTAACAGCTGGAAAGTGCAACATTCACTGTCCGTATGATAGATGGTAAGCTTTTGGAAACTACCTTAGATTGAAATAACTCTAGCTCTATTTTCATATCCATTCAAGTATGCTTCCCATAGAGTACTGTATTTCATTTAAAATAAGGGTTAAGAAAAAAGATTTGAAACATTAATCTATGCAGCAAAAAGAATCTCATCAAAAATCCTATCTGAGCAGAAATTTGTTTATATTCATGTGTTGGCTACCAAACACCTAACAACCAAAGAGAAGCATGTCTTGCAAAAATATGAGACTGTCAAGCTTTGCAACAAAGCATGATAAATCGTACTGAAAACACTAACCTCTTCGCCAGAGACTTATACAACTGGAGAAGATTTACCAAGATCACATCCCTCAGCAATTATTGCGGCCATCTGACAATTGAAGTGTGAAAATTGACATGAAAATTCAAGCTAGTGACAGAGAAAACTGTGTCACACACTAAACCAAGGAAAAGATCCAAAATTTCTCAGCAATCTGACAGAAAATTCTTTATGGCTACAAATAAATTATACAATATCAAAGTTAACCTTGTGGAAAATCATACCTGCTATAGCAGTGTACTCTTGCCAACACCAGGATCTCCACCAACCAAAACTAGAGAGCCTGCCACCCAAGAAAAATAAATACCAAGTATACTTTAAAAAATCCATTCCCAAGGAACAATAATTGGTAAAGCACTAGTGGCATAGCTTTTAACAAGCTTGAACATTGAAAAGAAGGATTCACATTGTCTAAATCAATCCTATTGCCATAAATTTTCCCTAAAACATAATGCAATTTTTATCGCTAAAGCTGAATTTTCAAAATGTAAACAAGACAGAAAGCAAATCTGAAAACTATTATTCTTACTCCTCAATATGTCCCCAACACCCAAATTTATCTTCTTTTCCTCATGGGGTTTATCTAAATCGCTCGAACATTCAGTTCGGAAGTTCCCATCAGTCGTCTCTTTCTCCAAATCATTTTCATCACTTGACTCTGCTACTTGAATATCGATGGCATGGTTGTCAACGGTCCAAAGGCGACAGCTATTTTGGGTACCCGTCGGATTGGTGGTATCGGCATTAACTTCTTCAGCGGAGAAGAGACGGGAGCTCGTCAAGTGGAATTGGCGGGAAAATTGGTGGCAATGGCCAAAAATTCTGGGAAATTGGCGGGAAAGAGACATGGTTGGGTTGAGAACAGGAAGGAGATGTTTTGGAGAGCAAAAGGACCTGAGAACTGATTTCATCTCTGTAGATTGCATAAGACAAAAACAAAATTATGATTTTGTTAGGGTTTTTGAAGGTGAAAAACCCGCCAAAGATTTAAAAAAGGAAGGAGACAAAATGGGAAATGGAGCCGTATTTCCTCGGTAATCTAGTATTAAAAACTCGAATTTTTTCTTAATTTTCCCATCCCACTGCAGGAAAATATTTTAAATTACATAAAGAATATTAATATTTAAAAATAATAAATTATTGAAAAATTATTTTTAAAACAATCTCTAAGAGAGAATCCCTTAAACAAATATATTACTAATACGATAAAAAAAATAAAATATCTAGAAAAAAATAAAATAACTAGAATAGTCTCAACATGAAATATATTTTTAAATTTAAAAAAATAATAATAAATTTTTTTTATATATATAAGAAAAACCGTGCACCAGGATACGTGCATAGGAAACTCCCTTAACAGAATCTTAGGGTGGAAATCGAACATAAAATCATGTGTATAGGAAACCTCTTTAACAGAATCTTAGGATAGAAATCGAATATAAAACCGTGCACCAGGAAACCCTCTTAACAGAATCTTAGGGTAGAAATCAAACATAAAATCGTGTGTATAAGAAACCCTCTTAATAGAATCTTAGGGTGAAAATCGAACCTAAAACCGTATACTACAATGCGTGCATAGAAAACTCCCTTAACAGAATCTTAGAGTGAAAATTTTGAACTTGAAATTTTGAGATCCACAGATACAATCCTTACTTACCCTACCATCGGACCACACCTGAAAGGTTTAATAATAATAATACATGTCATTATATATATTAATCTTTAAAAAAAATTTAGAAGCATTAAGTACAAGATAGAACAAAACACTCAAATACAATTAAGAATATAAAGAGAGAGTTGATCTAAATTACATGATGGGGTTAAAATTTCAATTCTAGAAAAGAATAACAACTAGTGTAGTAGAGTCTTCTTCTGATCTTCCTCTCTTCCTTCTCTTGGTTTCTCCTTCCCTCGGTTTCTTCTCGTGCATTTCTCCTCCTTCAAGAGCTATCTTTGATGGTGGTTGGATACCTTATAAAAGATCTAAAAGAATGTTTTCTATAGACTCGAGGAAAAACAAAACAAGAAGAGTATAAATGGAATGTCATACATAGTATAGGAGAGTTGCAGATTTGTGAGAACCTAGGCCCGCCACGCTTGGGTTTTAACAACTTTCGAGCATTCTTTTCAAGCCCTCGACGCTTCCACTTAATCTTCATCTTTAAATTTGATCCTCAACGTGCGAAGAACAAATTGAATTTCGTTTTCGAGTGTTGATTATTTCTAGGTAGCAAAACAAACATAAACAAGTCAGAAGCTCCTGTTTTTTTTTGGCGAGGACAATTACAAAACGTCAAGTTCGAGACGTCCTTTTATGCACATAAAAATCCCTCGTCAATATGCTATCGCCATAAATGTTACAGCCACCCACATCACCTTGTGAGAAACTACTAATAATTTCGCCAGTGATTTTCTCTCAAACAGGATTATTAGTACTGGCAAGAACAAGAGCAATACATAATGAAATGAAACAATGTGATGTATACAGTTTCTTTTTCACAACTCTTTGGCTCCCTCCTGAAATTAATGAGTGAAGTAATATACAGGGCCACGTCAATGACACCATTACTTGGATAGTAATATTGAGATAAAATTTCAGATTTCTAGCATCACTTTAAATAGATTGTGTGTAAATTTTTAATTAATTTAAATTAAGATATAAATTTTTATCAAATAATTCATACAATTTACTTCAACATAAATTATATATATTGAGTGAAATTGTGCAATATAACACATCTCACAAAACAAAACTGATCTTGAAAATTTTTTTGGGTTAATTTTACAGTTACATGAATAAAAATACACACCTACCAAAAAATATATAAATGAATTAGTTAAATTTGGATTCTCATCCACGCAATATAGTTGTAGGGGTATTTTCAGAAACCTCCATTGAAGTTTATGGAAACAAGAAGTACAGAGAAGATCTATGTAAATTCACACAATTTTCAAAACTTCCTCTCTACTTATAATTTTCACAAATTTCAGGGAAAGTTTTTTAAAATACTCTTGTAGTAGCATGAACAATTTTTTTTTTTTTTTTAATTTTACTTCACAAACCCAAATCCCATCCCACTCCATACAGTTCAAACAATATTTTTTTGAGGAAAATCTAAAAGGATAGAAATTGTTAATAGAGATCAAAATCAATTAATTCAGATTCATCATATGACATGATAACCAAATGCTCTAGATGAACGACTTTCTAGATAAGAGTTTCTGCTGGAAAAGGATGACCAATTTCCAAATTTATTGCTTCCGAGTAACCCGTTGTTAATTCCCCTTTCTTCTTCCCCCACTTCCTTCTTCCTTTCAACTTTCTCTCCTTCCTTCTTCAATTTACCCTTATCTTTTCTCCATTTCAACTTCTTCAACCATTGACTAACCGACATCACCCCTAAACAAATAAACACAGAACCCACATTCCCGATGCATATTGTCAACAGAACCTCAAATGTCCAACCATCACCACGTGCATCTGGAAGGATCACCTTCGTCGCCGCAACAAAAGCGGTTGCCATGAATGCTACAGCCACCCACATAACTTTGTGAGCAACGACCAGTAGCCTTATCAATGATTTTCTCTCAAATGGGATTACACTTACTAGAACAATAACAATGCATAAAGACGTGAACAAAGCAATGTTGTTACTTATTGTGAAAACTTTAAATGCTGTTGTTCTTCCAACAGTTGATTTTCCCTTCAATGGTCCATCCTGGTAGACGCCGCCTGGAGGACTAACACCAGCAGTGAAAGTAACCGTGGCAATCAATATTGCGACTACCGTGATTGTGTTGCGGGAATTTTGTAGTGCTTCTTTTTGTGCATCATATTGCTTATTACGCCGAAACTTGTACATTTCAATCAGTTCTCGTCTGCGTTACTGACTCCGATGCTTCCTCTCCTGCATAATAATTCTGGAGTTCATTTTTTCTGACTTAGCTTCAGATAAATCATTTTCCCGAGTTTCAGGATTCTTTTTATCTTCATTCCTAATTCCATCAACTTCCCTGGAGGCTGTTTGCAAATTCATTGCAGGATGTAGAGGCAGTGCCGCTTGTTCATTCCGAAAGTGACTTTGAATTTCTGAAAGCTGTTCAACTTTCTGCTCAAGTGCTTCGGTTACCAGTGACTGAGGAAGTTCGCTTCCTGTTTTACCTCCTGCTTTTGTAATCTGGTCTTTCAGATTTTGCTGAATTCCTGAATCACTTACTGCAGCTTGGTTGAGGATGTCAAGAGCTGTATAACCTTCATAGTTCCGATTATTGATTTCCATTTGCGTTTTATGCAGTACATACTCAGCTAACTGAAACAAATAACAAGTGTTCAATATCAGGAGAAATACTACAAAGAACAAGAAATTAAATTTTTAAATACTTAAAAAATAGCAACTGGAAATTAAGAATACCCACATCAGTTCATAGAGACTCTTACCAATCACAACAATGTTTTCTTGAAATCAAAATTATCAGTTTTCATGTTCGCACTTCTTAAAATGTTATTTCGGTGCAAAGTAGTGCTAATATTAGAGTTCTCATGATAGTACCATGGTTTCATTTATATCAAATCTACATTTTGAAAATGCGAATATCAGCATAAGAGAATAACTATTAATGATACAATTTATGTTATTTTGCAAATCGTTTTTAACTATTTAATATTTGATCCAACAATTCTATGCACGTAAAATTACTATTTTGCTGAAGTCTTTCTATTAAAATTTTATATAATCAAACCATTAAAATTAACGATCTTTTTTTCTTTTTTTTACCTAATCTAAATTTTTAGCAAAAGCAAACACATAGATTGTATATTGAAAAGAGAGAGAAAAGAGAGATTATCATACATGATAGTGTCCTCTGGAGAGCGCAATATGTAAACTGGTGTTGCCATATCTATCGGATAGATGGAAGAGAGAGGTGTTACAGAAAATCTCTGTCAAGTATTGGAAAGTTTTGTAACGATTAAATCTTGCAGCAAGATGAAACACAGTTTCTGATCCATGTTCTGTGACAACCCCAAATGATGCGGGAGCAGTGGACATAAATGCTTTGAGAACTTCAACACAACCATTTATAGTTGCCAAGTGCAATGGGGTGTAACCATTGTTATCAAATTGCAGGTCAAGATCGAGGCCTAATTGTAGGAGTATTTGTGTTATCCTCGCACGTCCTTTACTACAAGCGTAATGCATCGAAGAATATCCATTTTTCTGATCAATCTTTTCAGCCATGTTTGGACTCACTTTCAGTAGATGTTGCACTATGCCTGCAATTAATATTGTGACAAGTAAATTTTTTTATTAAAGTGGAAAAATAGAATGAAAAATATTTTCTTAAGATATATATCAGTAATTTATTCTCACATGCCATACTCTGTGAAATGAAATCAATCTAAACTATGAACTTGTTTGTTTGTTTTTATCTTAATGCGTAATTTACTGAATTTATCTATTTTAAGTATAGTTAAATTATATTATTTAATAGTGCTCACTCGCCAATACTCTTAATTAAGTTAAAAATATTCCTACCCATATATATATATATTGCTAAGGAAGGGTTATGTTCACAACACTCAAAATAAATATCAATATCAATGATATTAAACATTAAATTAATATTACGAGTTGAGAGGAACTTTCCAAGTACATGTCTTTTTTTTTTTAAATAAAATTTTCCCAGCAAAATAATCTCTCATTTATAGTAAATTAATTTATATGAAAATAGATTATGTCATATTTATGCAACTTTTCATGACCAAAATCTATTAAGTTTATGTCTGATTTTGTAAATATTAAAAAAAAATAGATTATGTCATATAGGAACTTTCCAAGTACCAACCTATATGCCCTCTGGAAACAGCAACATGAAGACAATTTCGATCACTATTTTCTTCTTCTATCTCGAGCAGCCATGGTTGACTCAACAAAACCTTGACTACTTCTAAATGGCCATTACTGCAAGCAAGGAACAATGGACTCTGGAGTTTATAATTCAACTTGCAAGCCCCCCATGGATTAGCTTCCATCAACAACAGTACAACCTTCGCATTCCCTTGCCGGCAAGCTTCATGCAACGATGTCTCCATGTTCTTGCTCTCAGCCTCCACCATCTGCGGCCGCAACTTTACGATTTCCTTCACCAAGTCAAAATGCCCATACTTCAAAGCACAGTGTAACACTGTACTGCTTGTTGGACCATATATTCTTTGGTCCAATATTGTTTTATTTTCTTGATATAATTTCCTGAGTTTTCTACGCCACCTCTCACGATTACTTCTAGAAGCCTTGGATCCATCACAACCTCCATCGTCGAAAGGCTTACAATCAGCCCGAAACTGGAAAAAGAGTTAAAGCAATCTTAAAACAAGCAATGCGGAAGAAGAAATAATTTTTCGATTATTTGTTTTTGCTTTACAGCTTCTTTTGGTGTTAGTTATATAGGAGGCTATAATGCTAATTGAATCTAGTGGACTTTGACAAATTCATATTTTGGGGGGTCATCTTCTTCACCTCTTCAAGGAAAATTCGCATTAATTAATTAAGAGAATTTTTTTTTAATTGGGCAACGTCATAAAAACAACCGAGTGTAGGACCTTTTCCATAATTAATGCGAAAAATAAAAGAAGGGTAGAAAGAATTGCTTATGGATTCCTGTCATTGTATACCATTTTGAGATGGAATAAGATTTAATGTTGATTCACATAGCTAATGTGCAGTTTAAATCCACTTATTAATACGAAAAACAATTTGGTTTAATATTAAAAAAATATGATTTCCTTAAACCAATTAATATTCTTCCCGACTCCTACTAATAAATTATAAAAATTATGGGCATTTTCTTCCCGACTACTAGTGAATCATATTGTGATAGAGTGGTTGACTTAATAACTTCCTGTTATCTTCACATTTTTCAGGATAATTTCTTGTTATCTTCTTAACGTATTGAAGAAAAATTAGTCCAAGGGTTAGGATAGCTGTAGTAACATTGAATTCTACACTACGCTTAAAATTCTATGCCACCTAATTATTAAAAGATAATTGATATAACTTGATAAGATCAAGAATATGAAAATTCTTCTTGTCAAAATGTTGATGCAAGTGGAGGAAGACGAACGCGTGCATGAGGGATTTCAATTTTGTTTCCTGGATTATAACATCAAGGTTGTTTTTGAATTTGTCCATAATTAATGGACATTAATAATATTTAAAAAGACTTAAATGGTTGTATTTTTATAATCATGAATAGAAGAATTAAAGTCAATGTTCCATCAATTACTTTTCTTAATTGTTTGGTCACAATAGAGCTATTTCGGCCGTTTAAGAAAAGTTGTAGTACTTTACTAGTTCGCATTTAATTATTATATTATGTATGAACTTACTGAATATCCCAAAATAACATTAAAATGCATGAGATTGAAAAGTCCAAGTAATTGTCATATTTATTTAAAGAAAACGTCACTTGTAATTAAATTGATAGTAAGAAAAGTAACAAGTCCAAAATAAATATAATCATACACAAAATATCCATATAATTTGAGCAAAATGAAATGAACAAATCAGGATCATAAATTCTCAAAGCAAAAGATTCCAACAGCTGGAATCTAATTGATTATTATGAGTAAACCAAATAATCAGAAACCATGAAAAATCATAAAAACATACAGCTAGGGCTAGCTAGGTCAGGGCAACAGATGTAAAAAGAGCCATAAAGACTGAGTATTGAATTGTCACCGAGACAAGGGATCCTGAACTAGGTTGCGAGCCGGGAGCTGGATATGATTCTGGTGGCAATGAAGTCGCCGGAGGTGCTAAGTGCGAAATTGGGTGCTCACCCATTACTTCAGCAAGCAAACGCTGTCCATTCATGCAATGATCTAGTATGCCACTGATGAAATAGAAAGGTCCTGGTCTGTCAAATTTGATCACACTCTTCCCATTGTTGAAAGAAATTGTTGCTTTGCTTGCATTGCAGTGGTAATATCCCCATTTGTCCACTTCAAGAACTGAATCATTCTTGTACTCAAAAGCTGAAAAAATTTAAAACATGAACAAATTAAATATTTATCAGAAATTATAATAAGTGAATTACTAAGTTACCATAAAAGAGCAGGAGAAAGAATGAAAGCTTAACGAACGTACTAAGAGAGTCGCCGACTCGAAACCTATTTCTTGAAGCCCACTGACCGTAGATGGCAGTGTTGTTGTTGACAGGTTCTTGCCAACCAAAATCATCACCCACTTTAAAATGCTTCCCTGGTTCAATACCAAAACCATCAATCCTTGGAGCTAAGAGCAGCATGCAAGTGCCAAAGAAAATCAAAAGAGACGCCATGTTTATCTGCTTCATTTTTTATTCCTTTGTTCCTTTGACTCTGACTGGAGAAGTAATTATGATTTAATTTAAGAATCAATAGTAATATGAAGAGCTACATGCATAAATTATAATGTATATATATAGGATTGATAACAAGGAGAGTGGAGCAAGGCAGTTTTCGACAGTTACACAGCGTTGAAGGAGAACGTTTAGATGACACGAAGGTGGTGGGGGCTATGGAATTTGGAAGAACAATTGGTCAAAGTGGGGAAGAAAATTGGCTAACAAGGGTTGGCTTTCGTTTGAAGTGTATTTAGAGTAGAGTAATTAATTATTATCATTTGAAAGAATTTAACATTTAAAAAAGAATTAATTTTTTTCTTCGTTTAAATTTACTTAAATTTTCAAAAGCATTTTGACAAGTGTACATTATTTATGTGCAACTAAAATATAAGTTAAAATTTTGTATCTCTTCATTAACTACCCATCAAACCTAACAAAGGTTGTGATACCAGCTAACAATAAAAATAACCCAACGAAACTGATATCTATTATTAACATATTTATTCTTCCAATTAAACAAATATTTCTTAACAAAATTAAGAAAAAGGAATTGTTACGTACACTCAACTATTTTCTTTTTCAAGCTACTTGCATGAATTGATAGATTCTAACATATAAGATGCAGTTGCAAATTACAAAATGAACAGGACAGAGTATTGTGGTATTGGTGCCTTCATCAAAATTGCTCCTGAAATCTAACAATGGTTTCTTCTGCACTTGCTCATCATGCCATTCTATCATTCTATATATATGCAGGCTCACACAGCCATCGACACAGATTTTCTGGGCATTTCATGTAACATTGTGGCTGCCATTCAAATTGCTGCCAGCCCAAGAGTCATATGTTGCTCTCCCTAGATTAAAGATACACAACCGGAAGACAATTTCTCCCAGCATTTGGCTCAGGTATTGCTCCCTACGGATGTTACATTTTGCCTCGTGATAATTTCTTGCAACTCCGCTCGCTTGGCAGCTCTGATGTCAAGTATACTAGGTGGCATGGGTTCAAGGGAGCCATGTAACTCAACTAGATGAAAGAATTCCTGTTTTGTCAAACTCTTCTTCTCAACAAGTTCATCGACCACGGCATCCATAAGTTTCTCATTTCGCTGCAGAATCTGAAGTGAAAAAACAAAAAATCAAGTGTTTATACACAAGGAAACTAAGGTCCAACAAAGTGCTAGTCTTAAAATACATGAATTACCTCTTTTGCACGCTCATAACTTAAGTTTACAATCCGCATTGCCTCGGTATCAATTTCCTGAAATTCAGAAGTCATGCATCAGGAGTTCAACTACAGTGACAAAACATCAAGGCGAAATTGAAGAATTATGCACTCTGCGAATTTTTTTAGTTATCATTTTTGTGCTCCTTGTGCATTTCAATCACTTTGGGCAAAAGCCCAACATCTTTTACATAAAAATAAAAAGTTCAAGTGCAATTTATCCCTGCTAGCTGCTGCTTGATATCCCATACAGAATATGGCAACAGTCAAACACATAAATTGTAGCTTAAACCAACAGTGAGATAAAAAGCATTTTATCACATTTGGGCCTTGAAAAATGTCAAAGTTAGTAGCAAGAGTGCGACTGATGCCAAACTAAAGCCTAAAATCTTGAGTAGAAATGTAAGAGGATGTCATACATTGATTCGATCAGCCACCCAGAAGTTGGATAATCCATAATGCTTCTCAGAAAGACCACCAAGAACAAAGGTCCGTGCTGCTGACCTAGCGCTGTCTGCTGTTTCAGCCCACATCGTACTCAGCTGAAATGATTCAATGAAGGGAATTAAGAATGATGATTACATGTAAAGCACCCCAAAAGCATCTTAGGAAGCGATTTAGCTAAGTTTTTAATTACCTGACCCTCACCATACCAAAGCTCATCAGCTGCACGTGGTGCCAGTTGAACAGTGATATGATCCAGCAGGGATTGCCGACTGTGATACCAAGAAATAACTACTATTAGAAAGGAAGAGGAGTACAGCAAAATGATTTCACTTGCAACTATGACATAGAAAAGCAAAATTTGTGTGAAAAGGTGCACATGGTACTTGTCACAGTATAAGATATTACTTGCCCTCTTTTTGGCGTTCCAAATAGTCCTAACAACAATATTTCAAAAATATTAACAAACAAAAGTTTTAAGTAAGACGTACCTTAGCAGTCCCTCCTTAAATCTCATATGGTCCATTTTCATCCGAACATAGCCCAACTCCCTACCAGCCCTTGGAGCAATTGTAACCTGCCCAAAAGCAAAAGAGAATAACTTCTAGTATTTGTGAACAACAAACCCAGATGTATATTTTGGATAAGGATTACTAAATCTTCAAAGAGACGGTTAAAAGGCGTGCACCAATACAGACATAAAAATTCAAGGCAATTGTGCAGCATCATGATCATTGTAACCACAACCCACAGGGATCAACACATCACAAGAAAACTTAAAATTATTGTCACCAACTTTCTGTTGCATGAAAACCAGACCATTTTTCATCACCCTCAAAAAATAAAAGGAAACCAAAAATTCTAGCACAACTAATATCTCCCTAATCCCAACTGAAAGAAGTTTGATATGTTAATCATCTGATGTCATGCGGAATTAACAATATCTAGAACCACACCTTAAAAGTATTTGGGTAAGATCATTGTTATACAGATCTAATGTTAAAAACAGATACCAATTTTAACACAAAAGTGGCACAGTTAGTGTAAGAACACTGAAAATCCTTGCATTTACACCTTCGCATAAGTATACAACAGTAGATGCAAGAAAACATATAAAAGAAAGTAAAATGCAAAGACCATACAAACTCAATATTTTTGAGATCAGGGAAGTTCGCAGCCACAACTGCCATTGCTGCTTCATTGACAGCTACTTGTCTCCATGTCTCGGGGCTCCGCTCCTTTCTATCCAGCATTCCCCTCTCTTCTATTTGTGCAGCTTGTAACAAGTCATCTGTTGTAATCTACGAAAATAAAAATGCATAAAGAGGCTAATTAACAAAACTACAGGTACAGCATGTCTGTCAAAGGTTAACTGATATGTATTAAAAATAAATAAATAGTGCACATTGGAATTGGGACATGTTTTAATATTAACGTTAAGGAATCGAATTTCCATCCGAGATAAATTGCTGAGTTTGTAAAACATAAATTAGAAGAGATATCAGGTGTCAAATAGAACCTGATCTCATAAAAAATGTAAAGTTTCATGACTGATACCATTATTTCAAAGTCATAACTATCATACAGTCACATCCATTATATAGTATGGAAAATTAATAGCTAACCAAGTTCCCAATTCTCTCATTCCTCACAGTTATTTCTGTTTAGCAACAAACTCCTTCAAGTTTTTCACGAAATTGAAGTTTTATGGAAGAATTACGAAAAAGTTATATTGTTCTAAAGAGTGGCTACTACCTCAGTCCTCCCATCGCGCATCATGTTAATAGCAGCAACTTCTACTATATTAGCTAGTTCTGCACCAACCATTCCATCAGTCATACTAGCAACAGCCAGATAGTCTACGTCCTCAGCCATTGGCTTCTTACGAGCATGGACCTATAACCAGATGAAAGCAAATATGAGAAGCAAGGATCGGTAGTCAAAACAAAAAGAATCTACAGAGGGAGTTGTACAATGACAGTTATTGTAATGTTTAAGTGATAAAAAAACCATTAACATATATCACAAAATGCATATATAATTCATCACCTGTAGAATTTCCATTCGACCAATAAGGCCAGGTTTAGGGATGTAGATTTTACGGTCAAACCTTCCAGGTCTCACAAGGGCTGGATCTAGAATGTCTGGTCTATTTGTGGAAGCTATAGTGATCACATTCCCTCTTCCTTCAAACCCATCCAAGCAAACAAGAAGCTATAGTAATTTACAATGAGTTTATACACCATCATCAGTACAAGCAGTTAAGTTTCCTTGAAAAAAAAAGTAATAAAACATTGCCCCAACCAACCTGATTAAGAGTCGCATCACGTTCTTGTCCACCCGAACCCTTAATTAAACCACGCTCCCTTCCAACAGCATCCAACTCATCAATAAATACAACAGACGGGGCCTAAGCAGACCAACAACAAATGACAACACATCATACTTTCGGTTTGTATTAATACAACAGACAGTGCCTATGCAGACCAACAACAGATGACAACATGTCATATTTTTTGAATTTTAGTAAAAATGTTTGAATTCTTAAGACATACAAGTTCTATGAGAAATAAGAAGAAAAAGAAAGATGTATGAGAAAAACATGGCATTTTAAAAATACGAGATATCTTAGAATTTAAAAGAGAGGGACAAGTAACAGTTGATATTTTGTGATCGAGTCAGGTTATTTGAACTCACAGGAATCTTAGACCGAAAAAGAAATCATCCATATAGAGCCAGTTCTATTAAAAAAAAAGCAAGACCAGCACTTACATTTTCCCTGGCCTCCTGGTAAAGTGAGCGAACTCGAGAAGCACCAACTCCAACATATATTTCCACAAATTGAGATGCAGAAATCGAGAAGAAATTCACACCAGCCTCCCCAGCCACAGCTTTTGCTAGTAGGGTCTTCCCAACACCAGGAGGCCCGCAGAGGAGTATGCCACCTGTTTATGAATACTAGGTGAAGAAAACGCTTGTCCATAAAAGATTTAAAACATACATATATAAAAATATCTCTTTTTTATGATATAATTAAATGGTATGAGGAAAAAATAAAGACTTACATTGTTAAATGAGAGTCGG
>JAVXUL010156083.1:0-13717 GCA_035590515.1 Trichilia minutiflora | reverse complement strand
TTGCGTTTTTCTCTTTGAATATTGTAACAAGGACTGTTGATTTTCTAAAATCATAGCCTTTCAAATAGTAGCCCTAATTTGTCTTTTTGCAGAATGATGTGAAAAGTCATGTTTGCTGGCATGTATATGGTCTCTTATATCGGTCCGATAGAGAATATAGAGAAGCAATCAAATGCTACCGCAATGCTCTGAGAATAGATCCCGACAACATTGAGATACTACGGGATCTGTCACTGTTGCAGGTATGAGCTATGTGTACATTTAATAGTGTCAAGGATGTCTTCTCTATTACTGTGTTATGGTTATATCTGATGATTGAATCCTAACGTGGGTTTTGTTTACTGAAATATGTCCGGTTTAGGATGACTGTTAAAAGATGTTAATAATAGTAATAATGATGATTTCCTTCCATGGTAATGTGCCGTTAATTAATTGTGTCTATTCAGAAATATTGACAAGGTTCAATGGCATCATAAAAAAAACTTGACACGATTATTTGTGGTGTACTTATAGAAATTAGATCAATGCATGTGTAATTGTTTCAGAATCAATGAAATCCTTGGATATTTTGCTAGCAAAATTTGTCAACAGATGTGGTGATTTTGGGTTCTTTGAGATTATATTATAGGATCCAGTGAATAGTTAGCATTACAAAGATATTTTAATATGTTAAAGATCCTAATTTTATGAATAACAAGCCTAAAATCCCAGGAAAAAAACTGTATAGATCTTGAGGCTAATACACTGCATAGCAGACCATCTGCTAAATGATGGTAGAGTCTTTGTTTTCAGATTGTAGTTTTGAGGCTAAATGTAAATCAAAGGTGGTCAAAAAAATAGTTTCATCTAACTATTAATGATAAATTCTCCGTCATTTGCATTTACCTTGGTTATGTAGGCACAAATGCGGGATTTGACAGGATTTGTTGAGACTAGACAACAGCTTCTGACTCTAAAGCCGAATCATCGCATGAATTGGATTGGGTTTGCAGTTGCCCATCATTTAAACTCAAAGTATTTTCTGATCCTTGAAACAGTATGCTTAGCAAATCTATTTATTGCTTATTGTCTGTACTCTCATTGTGTCATAGTAAGCCAGTAATGAATTGTTATGGATTGGAAAGTACCATTTTTTATTCAAGTTTCATGTCATTAACTATATAACTTGAAGGAATTGAAATTTTTTTGAATAGACATTTTCAAAAATCAAAATCTTAGGATAATCACTGTATTTTGTGGAGTTATAGATATTTTGTTTGTGCATGTACTTTTGTCATTGGCATAACATTTCGCCAAAGATATAGAAAATTCCCTGATTAATGCCGATTTTTGAATGCTTTATAAAAATTTCGTTCATACTAATAATTCATCCTAATTGTTTCTTCTGTCTTATTGTAATATTGATTGGTATATATGCTTTTATAATTTCCCTTTTGGTAGACGATATTTCTACAGATGTAGGTACCGTTTTTTGGTTACCTTGTACCATTTATAGTGCACAATTGTTTGAGATTAAGATAGTACATTTGTTTCAATAAGCACTGAATCCATTACAGTGCTTGCTGGAGTTATTTCTGATTTATTTTTCTGGCATGCTTGTTTTAATCAAATCACCTTTCAATTAGTCTCTCAAATAGTTCTTATACTAAATGACTTCCTTTTGTTAATTACCCAGTGCTTCCAAAGCAGTTGAAATTCTAGAAGCATATGAAGGGACACTTGAAGATGATTATCCTCCAGATAATGAGCGATGTGAGCATGGTGAAATGCTTTTGTATAAGGTATCAGCATTCATGTCATAGGCATATGCCTTCTAATCGTTCTGATAATCTTCATTCTTAAATACAAGATTTTGGCCTTTTTATATGGATTTTCTCTGGATTTGTATGTGTATTACTTCCATTGATTCCTTAATGTTCATTCAAATTTTAAGTATGCAACGTTTTTTCTTGTCTTGATGGATCTGACATAATTGATTCAGTTGTTTTTACTGATAATGGCATCAGTGCCTGACCTATTACTGCTATACTTGATGCTATATATATTCAAATATGTGGTCCTAAATTTCATTTATTGTCGTTTGGGTATGACATGGTTCTACAGATATCTTTGTTAGAGGAATGTGGCTCTTTTGAGAGAGCTCTTGAGGAGTTGCGCAAGAAAGAGTGGAAAATCGTGAGTGTGTTATGCATCTTAGATGGTTGGATTTTTAAAATTTCCAGTTCAGAGCATGTGAACCTTCAGATGTTGGCCTTGTTTCATGTTATGATAGGTTGACAGATTGACTTATAAAGAGCAAGAGGTTTCTCTTTTAGTGAAGCTTGGTCGCTTAGAAGAAGCTGCTAAATTGTACCGGGCCTTACTTTCCATGAATCCTGACAATTACAGGTATAATTTGTGCTTTTAGTTTCTCTAATTAACTTCAAGAAGCTACTGACAGAAGTATCAACTTCAATTATCATATGAATTCTCATTTTATCTTTCATTCAGTATACTGACTCTCATGCATATATATATATATATATATGATAATTACATATATGCATATATATGCAGAAGAAAGAGGGAGACTGTATATATGATAGTTTCACCTGCTGAATCTCCTGATGACCAATCTGTAGATGCCTAAAACTTTTGTTATGTGTTTCTGTGTGTTTATCTCTCATCCCTTTCTCTGTAGTGTGTGTATTTCTTTTGTGGTGTTTGTAATTTATTGACTTGATTTTTGATCGACACTGGTGAACTATTTTCTCTTTCCAGGTATTTTGAAGGCCTGCAAAAATGTGTGGGGTTGTATAAAGAAAATGGCACCTATTCTTCTGATGAAATTGACCAGTTAGATGACTTGTACAGATCCCTTGGTCAGCAATACACTTGGTCATCTGCTGTGAAGGTGACACTTCCCCTCAATTCATGTTTCTAAGACGATTGGTGCTTCCGCCTTTCTTTGCAGTGCTATGTTTATGTCATTTTGGTAAACTGTGGAACTTTTGGAAACATGCATATTCAGTTTCAAGTTTTTAGCTACTTCTGAGCAGCTATCCTACTGATAGGAAGTGTAAATGTTGGTATATAATTATTTTTGTTGGTAGTTAAGATATTTGTTTGTTAAGAGAAAATAACTTCTTTTTGCAGTTCAGAATTTGTCTAATTACTCTGATTGGTTATTAAATGAGAGTAAGATGTAGTGGTTAACACAATTGGCAGAAATCAGTGAGTCGAAATTAGCTGTATATACTATTACACTTATAACAATAATAGGTATTGAGTCTGTAATATGATCCTACTGGGTGCAATTTCTTTCTCAGAAATATAGTTAAGTTAGTGAAACTGTTAGATCATTGCCAGTCTAAGTGCACTTCATATTTTGTGTTATATGCATATATATATATATATATATATTTGCTTATGTTCAGGTACGTTTTTATTTAGTTCACTCACTGAGTATACTCCCGTATACTCACCCCTCACACTTTCCAGTTTCAAGGTTAACGATTTTGGTGGCGCGAGTGGTGGTGATTACTTGAGAGGGCGCGAAGACTCAGGTTACACATTTCGACTCACCCTAGCAGTTCTTAGTCCACTGGTGTCTTTTGTACTTTTATTTTTACTTCTAAGATTTGAAAGTACTAAACAGAATTGTAATAATTGTTGCATCTAATTTTGGGGATGGATTCCCACTTATTTGAATATGATGAATGTTTTATTTTATTGTATTGTGCATACCACATTTTTTAGAAGTGTCTGTGGCTTTGTTTTACCTATTGGAAGTTTGGATGTAAGGGTGAAAATTTGGAAGTGTGATGTGATGGTTTTGTGTAAAATAGATTTTTACAAGAGCCTTACAGGTCTACAGGTTGTATCCTGTGTCATTGGGTACACCATGGAGGTCTGTGGCGTTGTCACAGATGGGACCCATGGGTCGGGTCATGACATAAGAGGCTGAGTCAGAGTCCCTGAAAGGTCGATGGTGAGCATTCAGGTTGCTGAGGCGCATAAGTTAGGGAGCCCAGGGGACAGGTAGTCGGGGTCCTTGGAAGGCAGGTGGTCAGGGGCTAAGTAAGGATAGTTAGGTTCCTGAGGGCACGAATCAGGGAACCTGGGTGGTGGGTAGTCAGGGTCTTTGAGGGGTAGGAGGTTTGGTGACACCACTAGGGGTGACATATGTCCATCTGATAGGTCTCCACGTGTCGTTAGGATTTTTACCCAAACAAAGTATATCTTAAAAAATTATAAAATTTTTTATCATAAACTTGTTGACCAGATAAAAGTCTTTCTTCCTACTTTATTATTACTTTATATTTAAATAAAAAATTTGAGAATGTATATACCTTTCAGTCTCTGAACTTTTATATATTCACATATAAAAACATAGTTCTTTCATTTATGACTAATAAGTCACCAACCCCCCTTCTAAATTAGCAAGAATACACCGGTAACATTGATTTTTGATCTAAATATAGCTCGACATTAAAAGACGTTTTAATTATTTTTGTAGTTGTTAAGGACCAAAATTATATAAAAATTAGGTATTCAAATGTTATTTCTTTAATTGAGAATAAATTAAAGATTAAAGATTGTAAATTAATTAGGAATTTAGTCAAAAATATCAATTGTTTATAGTATTTATTAAAAAAATCACTTAACAAAAATGTATTAAAAAATAATCCATTATACTATTTTATACAAAAATTCCCTTGAAAATATCTACTACCATTTTTTAATATGTTAGGGAGTGTCACTCCCTTGCGCGCAAATGCGCTAAAGGACACTTCCTAGCGAGCTGTTCGCTAAGGAGTCACTCCTTAATACGTTGTGCACTAAGGAGTGTCTTTTAGCATGCGCTTCTAGTGTGCAGTAGAGAGTGACACTCCCTAGTATGCTAAGAAGCTAAGGAGTACCACTCACTCCTTAGCATTTTATACATTAAGACAACAAAATATGAATATATATAATCTAAAAAGCATATCCCTTTTAGGTAGATAAAATTATTTAAATCATACATATTTATACCAACTAAATAATCTAAAAATTTAACCCCTTTGATAGACAAATTTCTTGATTATATATAACAATGTCTTTTATGCAAACATTAATTCTTTTAATGGCTCTTATGAGTTTTAATAATCATCTTATTTAATCATTAACCTTGAAATTTGTTTATTAATAAAATTTATTTTTCATAAATTTTAATTGTCTTATATTTTTTATGATTGCATCACTTTAGTGATAATAATTAAGAAAAATTATATATGATTTTTTACCGAATAAGATACTAAATCGTATGTATCTTAAAATCACATAAAATAATATCTATTATAATAAACTATCTTTATATTAATGAGAAAATAAATTTTCTTTATAAATTTCAATGATTGTATTGATAATTATCAATCATTAAAATATTTTTAAATTTAAATTTCCATTAAAAACTTTAAATTTTATTTTCTAATTATAAGAAAAGCTTTAATTTATTGATTTTTGGTATCTTAAAAATAAAATAAAAATCACTTAAAAATAAAAAATTAAAAAAGAAGTCCATCACCTCCAAGATCACCAGATTTTGGTGTTCCATTCACCATCAGACATCGATGAGCACTCGATTGACGTGTACGACACATGCACCCACATGTGCCCCTTCTAATCCAGTCAGGTCAGTTTGATCCAGATCTTGCACCGGAACGCTTAGAACAAGTCCACCCATTTTCGTTTTTTCTTTTTTTGGGTGCACTCGTGTATATCATACATTGTGATGTAGGCCTCACATGTACACCACACGCTCATCTCTCGTGTAATGTACACGCCTTTCTTCTTCCTTACATGCGTTGAGCCGACTTGTTTTTTTTGTAATTCCAATTGTCTTAACCCAGTTATGACCCAATTTTAATCCTTTTATATTTTTGTCCTAAAATCCTTGTTTTTCAACCGATTTCGATGATTCTAAAGGCTATTATTATGTTTTCTAATGTCCTAAATATGATTATGGTCTTATTTTACATAAAAATTTATGAAAAGATGCCTAAATTTGAGTATAAAATTTTGAACTCAAAACTAATCCTAGAAATTTTAAACTAAAATTTCTTTCAATGTACAGAACATTATGTCATAAATAATATATCAATATAAAGCTTGTAAAGAGAGGAACAAGATCCATATTTAACCACACCAAGAATCATCGAAAAATAATATAAAATAATACGAATAATTTTGAATACCAAAAGTTAGGGTTTATAAAATTTGAATTTTTAATTTATGATTTTTTACATATATTACAAATTAGACAGCATACAATATATCAATTCAAAGCTTATAATAAGGAGAATACAAGTCCTAACTTTTAATCGCATATCACAATAAAAAGATATAAAATATAGCTAAAAATTAATATGATTATATGAGAAAAATACATTCGAACAATTTTATAATTGATTCTAAATCATGTATGCCTTGGCTCTGATATCATATGTAAGATTAAAATTCTTTATTTGTCAAGATCGTGCATATATGATTATAAAATATAAGTAATAATGCATACATATTTTGTCCATTGATGTAATGTTTCAAATATTAGGTATTCCTCTCTATTCTCTAGTTACGTGATAATCTTTTCGATGGGGTAAAGGTAAAAAACTTTTTAGGATTTTCATCATCTTTTATTTTTCTTTTATATGTAGAGTTAGAGATGGGATCTAACCTAACCTTAGTTGGGTTTTGTTGGGCTTCCATATTAAATGCTTCAGTATAATTCAAGCTTACACTAACTGCCAAACTAGTCTATTAATGACATTAAGCCTAATTTTTTAAAATCATATAATTAGATCCACTTATTCAATAATTATATCATTAACCTATTTTTAATAAAATCATAATACGTAACGATTAATATAAACCTACAAAAATCCAATAAGGACATCTTATAGAAAACTTGCAGGTTTTTCATAGGTATAGATTTGTAATGCTCTCCATGTTTACCTACACCCATAGCTATAGGGAAACAACAATAATTTCTAATATGAAAAAAAATTAAAGGAAAAAAGTTGAATTAACGAAGGAATACAATACGTTAACTTTTTTAACTTATGTTTAGAACTCAGATCGACTTTGCAAAATGTGGATGAGCTAAACCTGAAAGCAGATCTTTGCTGATTTATATATATAAAGAGAGGTGATGACTGATGAGAGGTATGATCACGTAAATCTCACGTGATGTTGCAATGGCGTCGGATTCTGTTAATTGAGGAAGATTTTCACAAACCTCCTTAAGGTTTTTATTTTTTTCAAATAAATGGCCAAAATAAAAAATGATCACTTACCCCTTTAACTTTTATATATTTTTAAAAGAATTTATCAACTATTAATTGACTTAATTTTTTTTTTAAAATTAATATTTTAGCTTAATGTGTTTCAAACCTTAGATATTAAAAAATTGAAAAAAAAATGTTAAACAAAACTATTCAAAATTGATATTTTAAAAATTATCAAAATAAAAGAAAATATGCAATTAATTTTGTTAATATAGCTACAAGCCAAGTCAAGACTCCCATTTAGAGTTGTTAAATAGGCCGATAGTTCGCAGGCCTATTCGTTTAACCTATCATTTAAGTGGGTTAGGACAAAAAAAAAGCTTATTTAATTTACGGACCAATTTGGCTCTGTTTGTTTAACTCGAGATTGGTTCGTTTAACTCATTTAATTAAAAAAATTAAATCTAATTTTTTTTAATCTTTATATTTGGATGATGATTGATTATATTTGAATGTTAATAATAGTATTGAACTTATTATTTATTAATATTGAGTGACGTTGGATTAGTTCATTTTGAGATTTGAGATTATGTATTTAAACTTGTAATTATGGATGAAACTTTTATTTGACTTATTAAAATTTTTATGTATCAAGTTATAATATAGCTAGTTTATGTTGTATTTAGATTATAGACCTGTTATTGTTATTAACATATTGTATTTGTTAGTAATTAGTGTATTTTACATATATATTTTTTAATTTTAAATTTTTAAAATTGATCTGCGGGTCAGCTCGTTTAAGTTTGTTAGCTCGAAAACCGGGTTAGGATTAATAAAATATTAGCCCGCATAATAAATTTGTTGGTTCGGCTCGATTGATTTATAATCGGCTTGCAACAGACACAGTCGAACCGATATGATCTGATCCATTTAACAGCCCTACTCCCATTTAGTAGCCAATTCCTGTTTATACAAGTTTCATGTATCACCTACTCATTTGTGTATATAATACTTTGAAATATAATTTTTTTCTTAAAAAATTAAAAAAATGGATAAGATTTAAATATATTTTAAATCTTTTTGTCTATTTTAAAATTGAATAAAAATGAACCCTAAAAATTATTACTAGCTTGTACTAAAATTCAACTTAACCCATAAAAAATTAACTGAAAATTATTAATACAAAATTTTGTACGTGTATCAAAGATTTGAATCCATAGATCGAAAAGAAGTTATTACACTTCTAAATATGTTATGTAAGAGTTTCTTTTTTTACTCTTACGTTTTGTGTGTACTAATGTTAATAATTTTTTTTCATTTAATAAATTTTTATTCAATTTACAAATTTGAATATTTAATATACATACAAAATTTCATATAAGTGAAAACTTTATAATTTAATATATAACTTTCATCCGTGTAATAAAAAATTTTTTTACTTAAAGGTATTGTTGGGGTAAATATGCAGGTAGTACGTGGAACCTCATTAACAAAGGACGTGGCATTTTCATCCTAGGGATTTCACTCCTTCAGGTGTACCTAACTTCAAGACCAGGGATTCCACCCTTCAGGGAATCCCGTATCAGGTTCTCAGAGCTAGCTATCAAAGAACTTCGTCTCGGGTCCCTGAAAGACAGTCTCTGAAGGAACCTTGCACCGGGGCTAGGGAAGTCACCTTCTCAGGCGAACACGCCTTAGGTCCCAAGGACCTGATTTCTCAAGAACGCAAGATAGCCCTTAGAATTAGCTCCCTGGACTCAGGTGCCTCTCAAGGAGTCTCCTCTTCACCAACACGGATGCAACTTTCAGCTAGAGAACCCCCGATCACACGCCCTTATGATAAAAAATAAGAATGATCGCTGACATAGTAGGCCTTGTGACACCTCGTCCTTGGGGCTGCCTATCCTATCCATCACCCATCTCCAGACAAGGTGACAGCGACAGACCTAGAAATGGCAGGAATGTCAGCTATAACATTAAAGGAAGCGGCTGCACCCTACCCAAAGTTGTCAAAGTCCCATTTCTTAGTGTGTTATTATTTTTGCAGGCTTAGGAGGTAAAGTTTCATCGAAAACAACAAAATATCCAACCATTCCCCGGTGGAGAACTCATCGTCCGATCACAGCCACATCGTCCCCACACCTCACCAGTTGAGTCATTCCTACTTGGCTATAAGGAGGGTCTACGGACAATTCTTACACAAACAGTTGGCGCCGTCTATAGAAAACTAATTAAAAGCCATCGAAGCATCGTTGGTGAGGAAAGAGAAGAGGTTAACGAAGTCGGATGGTAGAACAAATGCAAGGATAGGAAGGCCTCAATAAAAGTGCTACCCGAGAAGGAAAGAAAAGTCTGTGCATGGTAAAAGAATTTTAAACTGGGAGTGAATGCGCGAAAAATCTCCTGGTCATCAGAGCGAAGCATTAGAAAAGGAACTGTCAGAGATCAAACGATAGCTGGCTAGAGAACCAATCGTCCCAGGAAAAGAAAGCATGCCATTTACGCTTGAAGAGCGGGGAAGCTAAACCCTCCGAGGTGGCCATGCGGGAAAAATCCAGAGCTTTAGGGAAACGCATGGCCACGTGTCTACGCCCAGGCTGATAGCCTCACAAAAAGGAAAGGCCAAAGCAACATAAGTGGTAATAGATACAACTAGGGTACCTCAAAAAGTCAGCACTCCCTTTAAAATTTATGGAGACCAGGAGCGGGGAAGAAAAAGCAACAAAGGACATCACCTAGAGACGAGTAGGTGGAAGAGGGAACACGACTTGGCCCCCACTGATATGAGATTGTACCTTAATCGAAAATATACCCGAGATAAGAAAGTCACTACAACTACTGATAGGGAGGAGATAGAGGACTGCGTGAGAAAGGTACTACAAGAAATGAGAGCACAGAGCATACCTACTCTAATGAATGACCCAGAAATTGAGGAAGTTCCTGCTTCCGCCTGCATGTCTCCCCTCTCGAGGAAAATATAGGCATCATGCTTTCCAAGAAAATTTAAAATGCCTCCGTTAGCCGCCTACGTAGGGATGACTGATCCCTTTTTACACTTAAGCATGTTCAGAGAGGCGATGCTAATGCAAGGCCTGACGAAACTCCAAATGTACCGACCTTTCTACTTGATTTTAGTAGGGTCGACCAGGCGTTGGTACAAGAAATTACCACCTGCCAGCATCAACAGCTTTAATCAGCTGGCTACCATCTTCGAACATGAGTTTAATGGAACGACGGCCATCAGCCAAAGCTTAAGGCGGTCTCAGGCAAGAGAAGGCCTCCACGGAGCAATCGACGAAAGGATAAGAGAAGCCACCACCAGGATCCCGACAGCAGTAGGAATGTAGGTGGATTCAGCAGACAGCAAGAAGATTATATCCTTGAGCCGTGCAAGGATAAAAGACCCCGAGATCCCCTCCTATAGAAAATCCTTCCGAGAAAGTTGAACAGGCAAATACCCAAGAGTAGGCGCTCCCAAAAGCTTACATAATGAGGAATTATGAAGTGTGCCACAATTAGGGCGACTCTTGGCACCACATTCCTAGGATAAGAATACGAGTGCTATCCGAGAAGAACAAGATCTAACCCTATGTTGAAATTCACAGAAAGGGTGGCCACATAGAAGGCGGATTCGCGCAACCAGATCAAGGAATTAGCTAAGAATAATTATTTTGTGAATTCTTCACATCCCCTAGGAAGTTAGCTCGACTCAACGCCGATGTCCCAAACAAAGTATGAGAAATGGAGGATGTAGAAAAGAAATGGCCCCTGAGAGAGTCTCTCCTCAGGACAGCCCATGATGTGGATTCCTCATAGCATCCCCTTGGAGTCAGTCAAACTTAATGGCAACCCGTCAACCAAGACATGAAATAAAAAAATACAGAAAAAATATAATCCCCGAGAGAGTCTCTCCTCAGGTTGACACATGGGTACAGAAAAAAGTATAGCCCCTGAGAGAGCTTCTCCTCAGGGTGACACACTTGTAACATTTATGTACATCTTCTTATATAAATAAAACAGTTTGAGACTCAGGCTTTTCGATCCATAATAGCGTCACGTTCTTCCAGAGATAAAAATCCTGTTCAGTCTAGGATCATACAGGTCCTTGGTCCAGCTCAGACATCCTGAGAATATAAGACCTAGCGTGAGACTTAGGTTCTGCGATCCATGACAGTGTCAGGTCCTTCTAGAGATAAAAATCCAGTCCAGTCCAGGATCATATAAGTCCTTGGTCCAGCTCAGGCATCCCAAGAGTACAAGAACTAGCTCGAGATCTAGGTGCGATGATCCATAACAGTGTCACTTCCTTTAAGAGATAAAAATCTTGTCCAGACTGGGTTCGCATAAATTCTTGGTCCAACTCAGACATCCTGAGAATATAAGACCTAGTTCGTGACTAAGGCGCGGTAATCCCAAGTGTTATCAGATCCTATTGACCCTGGGTTTGCATAAGTCCTTGGTCTGGCTCAGGTATCGTGAGAGTATAAGACCTAGTTTGTGATTAAGGTGCAGTAATCCCTGATGGTGCAAGGTCATTTTCAAAGATCAAAATGGATTTAAGCCTTTAAAGACCCCTGACCCTAGTAGAGAAAGCTCCTAGGTTTTCGGACAGGGTTAAACTCTAAAACTCACCAAGTGAAGACTCCTGAAGACTCTTAACCCTGGTTGAGGTGCTCCGAGGATCTCAGGAGAAATCAAACTCCAAGGCCCTCCCCAAATATACCCCTGAACCCAAGAAGTTTGTGGTCACCCCCGAGGCATGGTCAGTAATTATGTTTGCTTATCTGATTTATGTTTGAGTTATGGTTAAAGTTCTCTTTAAAATTAGATAAGTGAAGAAGAAAAGCTAGCTCGAGAGACACACAGAAGTAAACACGAAAATTTTTCCATGTATAAAGAGTTGATACAAGTCTGTGTTGTACAAAGAATGCAAAAGTGTCCTAATTCCTAAAATACTTGGTGGGAGATTTTTTCCATCCTCATTCTAATATCTCCACCAATATATCATCTTCTACTTGGGGGGGGCTCTTTATCCTTTGTCTGAAGGGTAGGAGGATTTTCTTCCCCTTCTCTTACTAAAAGGGTCTCTTCACTTCTTGCGACTCGGGAAGAAGGAACATCCTCTTGGAATGCCGATTGATCTTGGGGGGCCAGTGGCTGCCTTGGGAAGACCTTCTGCCTCAACGAAAAAAGCTTCATCCCTTAGTTTTCTGTCATCAACAGCCACCTCGACCATAGAAGAATCATCTTGAGAACGACTCCCAGAGGTTCCTGAGATGTCGCGGCCCAACTGGTTGAATAGTCAGTGCAAGTCCAACTTCGAGTGCTCTTAAAAGAAGAGGCAGCTTATCAAATCCACACCCACATCAACTCCCTTATCGAAACGATCGATGAGTTGAGCAAACACCTCCTCTAGTTTCTTTCTTTGCTCCTCAGAAGTCTGTTGCAGGGTCTTGTGCGCCTCTTCCAGTACCCGGAGCTCCTCAGTCAGAAAATTAGTCCTGTCCTCCGACTTCACTAGTTCGGATAGGACCATCGAATACTCCCTTTTTCGTCAACTATCTTCCTCCTTCAGGGTTCGGTACTATTCTTTCAACCTATTAAGCTCACCGGTGACCCCTCTCCTAGCCTGCTCAGTAGGTTCGCCCTCAGCCTTCAGGGCCTCAGACTGGGACTCAGTAGCTGACAGCTTTTTTTACAGATCCTCCTTCTCCCAGAGCCACTGAGACCTTTTCCCCTTCAGGGTCATAACTTTGGAAGTCAGCTCCTCTCTCTTCCTGATGGTATGCTCCTGTGTGGCCGCGATGGCATCCTGAGCCTTTTTTTCCAACTTCTTCACGGTATCATATGCCTGCTTCCTAACAGCAAGGGCATTTTGAAAATCATTGATGAAGAGATCCAGCATGTAGGCGCTCTGGATCAAAGAAATGGCTGGGTGGTCAGCATCTTCCAAAAGAACGAAAGACTATAAAAGATCAAAGGAGAATGAGACTTACCTGATGAGAGAAGATGCTTAGCCAATTGAGGACCTCCTTTAGAAGGATGTCTGCCATGTCATCACCCCTCTTCGACAAAATTATCTCCCAGGCAGAGTTAGCCAGGAAAAGGAGGTATCCAAAATTCTCTCTTTTGCTTTTAGGGAGGTCATCTGCAAAAATTTCGTCTATGTCCCCGACGCTTTCTTTCTTGATCGGGAATAGGTCTTCTATCGTGAAGAGGGATAGTTCTTCTTACCTTAGCCCAGTGTTTCACACGAAACCAACGTACAAAATCTTACCCGCAAGTGTACGGTGTCAAGTTATAATTCTAGGTAAGTAAGGTATCATCTCCACATAGAACTTGATAAAAACTATTAATTCCTACAATTAAACTAATCCTAAGTTTTATCTCGTTAGATACTATGAAAGCAAACTAAACTAATTTATCTAATACTAGCACTAAGAGATTAAAAACTACCAACACCTTATAAAACT
>JAVXUL010156042.1:0-13718 GCA_035590515.1 Trichilia minutiflora | reverse complement strand
ATCATCCATTCGATCGATCAAACCCGTCAAAAATCAAAATCTCACTTTAATACTCCCCAAATGAGTATAGAATTATACCCACAAGCACACGGAATATGAAATGAATGCAGATGTATGAACTTGAGGAGTAGAAAATGACAAATATACCCTCAGAGTCTAAACACGGGTGTTACAAAAAGTAAGTAAATTAACTTCCTAAAGTATTTAAAACAATTAAATTTGTCAAAATATTTTAAAAAAAGATAAAAACAATTAAAATATGTTTACTTGCTACTTAGGGAGGATATACACTTTCTATTGCTCCTTTCAACATGTGAGCTCTTCTCTAATGCGCTCCATGCTTAATTCACACACAGGTTAGTATTTATTTTAGTTTCTATATTTTAAATGATTTCAGTACATTTATATGTATGTTTATGAATCTAAATTCAAGATTTCTTAATCAACACTTGAAACATCGAAGCCTATCTAAATTTTCAACCATTTAACCACTTTCCATGAACAAAACCCCATGACCAATTTATTAATTGATAATTATCGATAATTTTAACCTAACTCGACAATTTAACTTACGATCGCATTTTCATTCCTAAAGTTAATTTTTAATTTTTTTTTGAAAATCAATTTTTTACTTATTTGTTTTTTATCTGAATTATATAATTTGATATAATTCATCAAATGACAAAATTTTATAAAAACCTTAATTGTATAATAACTTCGTCTACTGTTCATTTATACCAATCTTCTGATTTATGTTTTCAATAATTTAATCTCGTATAACACTATTTAACATTTTAAATAATACAAATTAATTTAAATTTTTATAATTAAAACAAAATTTCGTATATAAAAAATAAACCTTAGAATTTCAATTTCACTAAATTTCTAAATTAAAGAGTTAATTAAGTGAAAAACTTTACCAATTAATGATTAAGAGTGTTAGGAAGTTTTAATTGTTTTCAATTTGAAAATTCCCCAAATTCGAACTCAAACCCAAAATTTAACCCATTTTGTTTTGCTAATAACGTAAACATTTGAATAAAATTGAATCCTGATGGGGGTGCCTATGAGAGAAAAAATTACTCCCACATTAAAATTAGTCGTACAGTATTGTTACTCATAATGCCCATGGGTTTATGTAGACTTAACTGGATAGTGATGCCAAATCAAGGCATTTAATTTGCAATATTTAATACTATTACTGTTATGCTCTGCTGATTAAGTTGGCAATTAAGCATCACAAAATTTGGTCAATTTCTAATGAGTAGTGATCATTCCCTTGAATGGTATAGCCAACAATAATCGTTCATTGGTACCTTGAAGCATTGAACTTAAGCTCTGTAATTCACATTTCTTTTAATTTGGACTTTAGACCACTCAATGAATGATTTGATTTGATTTTTATGATTTATTTAAGTTTCGATTATTCCATGTAATTAGGAGTATTTCAACTGAGCATTTGACTTTTAATTGAATGTACGAAAGTGGGCAAGCTTGATTGCTTATATTTAGGTTTTACAGGTGTGAGTAAATATGTTAGTATTAGATATCACTTAAACATCCTTGACACCACAAATTACTTCGAGTTGTAATAAGCTTCAACTTTTTTATTTGAGGGTCAAGGTAAGTGAGTTAGATGATCATGATTGGTTGGTGGACAATGATATCTATGATTGACCCTAGGACTCATGCTACTTGATTTGTAGCCAAGAGAGGCAATTCATTTGAATATAATATGATTTGAATTGCTGAGTTATCTCTTGCTAGAGCTGTTTAACAGTCATTTTAGATGTATTTGTTAAAAGTGAACCGTTAATTTTGAGATTTTTTTTTATCATGTTGATTTGATTTCTTAACTTGCTCTTTCTTGCTCTAGCTTTACATTCCAAGCTATCACTATTTGTTTTCTGAACAAATCAAAATTAGCTCAATGGTCTTTGATTTGACCCACTTCTCTTTGGATCTGATATTAGAGTTTTAAAACAATGTGTGGTACTATAGATGATTTGATTCAGCTTTAATGTTCAAATAATTGCTTTGAAATATCTGAGTTTCTTAAATATGCTTCTTGCAGCTTGGAAGGTTTTCTACTACTGCTTCATAAATGATACAGTTATTTCATATTGGGTTGACTCGTAATTAACATATTATTGAAATGACAGGTTGCCATTTTTGTGGTTTTAGCCATGGTATTGCGAGGGAAACCTGATGTCTTAATCAGCGTTTTGTCAACATTGAGGGACAATTCTAAGTATCAGGGACAGGATAAGCTTCCAGTAATTGTGTGGATGATTGCTCAGGTGAGTGGAATACAATTTACCACGACTAAGAAATCTATCTGAAAGACAAAGGCTGCAGTTGTTATTGTTCTCCCTTGAATGTGCTTCTTATGCCAGTTACCAAAATTTTCTTGTATAGGCCTCTCAAGCAGAGCTGGCTGTAGGGTTGTACTCATGGGCACATAATCTTTTGCCTGTAGTTGGTGGCAAAAATTGTAACCCACAGTCCAGGGATGTAATTTTGCAGCTAGTGGAGAGGTATGAAAGCTATAAAATTTTGCCATTGTTTTTCTTGTTTCCAAGTTTTGTGGCTGTGCAACGTTTTTGTTTTTTGGTTGCAGAATCTTATCTGCACCAAAGGCACGAACAATTTTAGTGAATGGTGCGGTTAGGAAAGGGGAGCGATTGGTGCCACCTTCTGCACTTGAGACACTGTTGCGACTCACATTCCCTGCATCTTCAGCTAGAGTAAAAGTGAGCATTGTCAAGGGAATTTGCAGTTTAGTTTTGATATATATGAATTTGCTGCTCTCACTTTCCTTGGGATATGAAATTCGTGTAGGCCACCGAAAGGTTTGAGGCCATTTATCCTACTTTAAAAGATGTGGCTCTTACTGGTGTCCCTGGAAGCAAGGCAATGAAACAAGTTTCAAAGCAGATTCTTAGTTTTACTGTCAAATTTGCGGGAGATGGTATAGAACTTGAATTAGCCTTTCATCTTGGTTACTTTTTCAAAGAAAATTTTGTAAAATGATAGGATTTCAAGTTGAGATTGAGGTAAAGCTGTTTTTTACAGGCAATCCTGAGTTATGTAATGAAGCAGCTGGAATTTTCATCTGGTGTTTGGCCCAAAATGCTGATTGCTACAAACAGTGGGTGAGCTATTCTGATTTTTATCAAAACCTTTTATGTCGGTGCAAGATGGTTTTTTCATTCTGTGTCATGGCTCTGCCATGTTGAATTTAGACAGTCTTCTCATAATGCCACTGTGGGAACAGGATAAGCTTTATCTGGACAATCTAGAAGCTAGTGTTAATGTTATGAAAAAGCTATCCCTGGAATGGAAGGATCAATCTGCAAAACTGGCCCTTCTTGATCCATTGAGAGCAACTCTCCAGAGTTTTAGCCAGAAGGTATCCCCTTAACCGATTTGAAATTGCAATGATCATCTCAAGTTGTTATTCTACTTATCCTATAGAAATGCTGAAATTCTTTAACTAAACTTGTACGCATAATTTCATTTTTTCCTTGTAGAATGAGAATGCAATTGGTGATGGAGCAGATGCCCCTCTTCAACCACTCTTCCACAATGCAGATAAGTACTGCAAGCTTTTATCGGGTAAGCTCTCACGTAGCCATGGTTGCCTGAAAAGTGTGGGTTTTCTTGTTATTGCATTAGCTGTGGGTGCTGCTGTCATCTCCCCCAACGTGAAGTCCCTCGATTGGAACAAAATTTCTGTATTTTTCAGCTCTCAGCGATCTTTTTAAGCGTGGGATGTTCAATATATTATTGGGAGCTATTGATGCGAAGCATCATTTTGTTCTTTAGCTCTACAAGCTCCTTTTCATCCGAACTTTCTGCTGCCGACCAGGAGAGGAGAAAGGGAATATCTTTTAATTTACACAGTTGTTTTTTCAATTTTTATTTTTTGAAAACATGATCTGATGACTTTATACCGGTCAGAATACAGGCCTCTAAAATCTCTAGAGAGAGCCGGCCATCTCCCTAGGAAAATAAGAGTGAGGAAGATTGTTGTTGGTTTCAGTTTACATGATGATTCAATGGTGTATTAAAAAACATAGCTTCCTTTGATATATGTTTTTTTTTTACTAGTAGAATTCTAATCAAATTGAACGATTAAGATTTAATGAAATGGCGGGAAACTTTTAGAGTGTTTCAAGAAATAAATTATCAAATGCAATTTTCAACATTTTCGCCTCCAAATTTGCTGTGTTCATTATCTTCAATGATGTTGTTGTCACATGAGAAAATGTTCTCCACAGTACTTTCATTGTTGTAGTGTCAAATTGTATATATATATTTTTAATTTATTAGGAGTTTTCGGGTCAAATGGTCCCTCTCAACAGAAGTAAATAAACTTGAGGCTGAGACTTCGAAGTGTGGATATATTCATTTGTTTTAAACATAAATGATTTTTATTTTTTTTTCTTAGAATGATATTTGATATAAGCATCAGTTTGATTTCGAACAACATTGTAACTTAAAAATCCATCTTCTTTTATCCTGTTACATTATAATCTTCTGGTTGTGTCGGGGGAAACTTCAAATATGAACTTTTAACTTGTGAAGGATCTGCTGGTGTATCCCATGGATATTTCAGTGATGGATCTCTTGGAAATTTTCTGAAGATCAGAAATGGTGCCCAGAGCATTAAACTGTATATGGGAAGGAAGAAGAAGAAGAATTCAGGCGAAACATAATTTGATATAAGAATTAATTAATTAATTAATTATAGCTACGATTCCTGAAACATTTCCGTAAGTTAACCCAACCAAATTTTAAAGAGAAACAGAAAAACCTACCCCGGAAAGAACAAGAGGACACAAATGAATTGCAGATACATCTCAAATAGCTTTCTTCTATACCATCTCAACCAAAGCCAGTTCAAAATGATTGTCTGTCATACGAAATTCCATATCATATGAAAAATAAAAATAAGAATCACGAAAAATACTTAAATGAATTTTTTTAAAAAAAATAATACTAACCGGCATGATAAGGAAGTACCAAAAGGCAATGATTCCCAATTTTATAATTTCTGTAGTCAAGTCTATATGATTCCCAATTTTATAATTGCTGTAGTCAAGTCTATCTCATAATTATTTTCTACACTGAGAATGCAGGTTGCTCAAACTGATATAAAAAAAAAAAAGAAAAAAGAAAAAAGAAAAAAGAAAAAAGAAAAAAGAAAAAAAAGAGAAAATTCCCATTTGAGCTTATATCATTATGTGTAATTGGAAGTATAAAAACAGATAAATTATGTTCTTACAGTGGCCAAAAGCACAGCTCCAATTTGCATTCCCAAGCCAGACTTTTTCGTATCAATTTCTTTCTGATATGAATAATATAAGTCTGTGAAAATCATGATTTTAGTAAAGAATAGCACATAAGCTGAAGCTGAAAATAATGAATAGAAAATTTTTTCCTTATCTAATTTGTTTGGTTTGTGTTCAGAAATAATTGACAGAGGAGTTTGTTTTCTTCTGCAATGAACAGTAGAAAGAGAAGGCAAAGCCTTGGGATATGGAGGCTGAAATTGCTGCTCATTTCACAGCTTTATGTTTTTGCTTGTTGTGTTTATTTATTCTTATCTTCGGAGTTTTAGTGCAGTTTCATGGCAGAGGATGCATGGGAGAATTCAGAAATGAAAAAACATTTAAAAAAAGGGAAATAATTTATAATTTAAATACAATATATTAATAAATTTATGGGCCTTGGGCTTACTTTTTGGTAATGGGCCCCTGACTATCACATTTGATATTTTGGTCGAATGTTCTTATCCGATCAAGCTGCAAAATATCGATGGTTGGATAATGATGAAAATGGTTTATGGATGTCCAATTCAAAAATTGTTCTAAGATTATTATATATAAATTCGTCGGATCATAATTTTTATGATAAAACATTGTAGTGGATGGACTTGGATGTGGTTGTTGACTTGTTGGCTGCTTTAACTAGTAAGATTTCTTGAAATTAATTTTTATGATAGTTTGAGAGAAATTTTGTTTATATTTATAATATTTGAAAAAAATAGAATTAATTAAAGAATTAAAAAATATTTTTAATTATTGATCTAAATTAAAGGTTTTGAAGGCACATTACCTGCTAGGCTGCTACAACTCTTTCTTCCCTTGTACAACGATAGAAGAAACTGAAGCTGTTTTCATAAACGAAATTCTGGCTCCAATTCTTTCTTGTGTGATTATTTGTACATGCTTAAACATTTGAAGATCGTTCTAATATGTTATATATGTGCTATTAGTATGAATTAATGTTTGGAATCTGGATATGGGTTTGATTGTGTTGGGTCAATGCTTTGGTTTACCTATGTCGTTGAAGATGTTTGATAAAATGCCTGAGAGAATTATATGCTTTGTACAATACGATGATTCCTGGCTGGGAAATAGTTCTTGTTTCAAAAATTCAATTCCGTTGAAGGTTTTCTATATGCTGAGATTCAAAATGTTGGAAATTCTCTGTAGAATGCATTAGCTATTTATGCGTTATTAAATTTAAACTGTTCGATTATTCTGATTGATATTTAAGTTTTCATTTGAGTAAGTTAATTATAAATAATTCTTAATATGTATAAGATAAATCTGATCGACCTGTCTCTCTCTCAGTTTCAAATGAGCAACTGTAATCCTGAGTTCAAAGTGCACTCAGCTAATGATAAACGTAGAATTGGTACGGTTAAGTATGTAGGGGAAGAACAGGGCTATTGTGGCATATGGGTTGGGGTTGATTGGGATGTTCGAAGTGGAAAGCATGATGGCTCCATCAATGGGGTTCAATATTTTCAGGCACGATCTGAGAAATCTGCATCCTTTATTCGGGTCCAGAGCTTGACTCTGGGTATTTCACTACCTGAAGCCCTTGAAGTCAGATACAGAAGTGAATCTAGTACAGAAGAAGAAGGTCAGTGTTTGCTTGATTTTGTTATGTTTTTTGTTTCAAGAAAGCGAGCCTTTTGATAACATTGGTTTGTTTTGTAGATGAAATGTATGTTTTTTCATCAAGTAACAAACGACTATCAGTTGAACTTGTGGGTAAAGACAAAATTCAAGACAAGTAAGTAATTTTGAAGAGTTGACAAGTGCATCATTCTCTTATTTGGGTGTTAGCTCTCCTAGAGTTAACATTGGTGCTATTGTGCCGAGTAAGTTGCTCTAATTTCTTTCACTCTTTGTCTTTTCTCTTTCTGTTTCATAAGGAAAATGATTCAAAGTGTTGTTTACCTGCTTCTTTATTATGTAGAATTCTGATCTTAATTTTTCTATTCATGTGTTGTAGATCTAAAGGAGCTTGACTTGACCGGAAACTTGCTCTCGGACTGGAAGGTGTGTGTTCCTGCATTTTATAGGTGTAACAGTAGCTTCAAATGCACCTGTCATTATAGAATCTCTTTATCTGTAAAATTTTATTGTCCCGAACAACTTTTATATGCTGTTTGAAATGATCTTTCCTTGCAGGATGTTGGTATCATCTGTGAGCAGTTACCAGCTCTTGCAGCTCTCAATATATCCAATAATTTAATGTTAAACGACGTTAGAGGGTTGCCACAACTAAAAAGCATCCACATTTTGATTTTAAATGGTATTGGTATAAACTGGATGCAGGTAGGTATCTCCCTGTCCCTTACCTTTTACTTTTTCTTGGTATTGCTCTTACTTAATTTACGGAATACTATATTTTTTGATATGATGGGTTGAAATCCTCAAGCATTTGCTGCCTTCAATTGAAGATTTACATCTTATGGGGAATAGCATAAGTGAAATAATGGTAGTGCTTGTTGAATATCCTTAATATGATTTTGTAATTGTAGCTGTAATATAATGTTTGTACGTATGCAAGCATGCATTTAATAATTTATGCACTCATGTATGCTTTGTTTCCTGCAAATAATCTTCCAATTCTGTATGGTTACCTGAAGAATGGATGCCAAAATTTTCTGTTTTCATATTTTTTGTTCTTCTTTGTTGAAGCAAACTTTTTATTCTACTGCAAGTGAACATTGTAGGGCATGGGAAGAAAAATGATGAGAGTATATGATTTACAGCCTACTCATATGCTGCCTTGAGATTTATTACCTTTTCTGCAGATACTTAAATTAGCTGCCCATTTATGCCTTCATCTAAAATTTTCAGTTTCGATGATCTGATTGTTGTGTACTATGTTGGATTATGCTGCTCCTGCGTCCTGAAGTATTTATCTTTATTCTGTTGAATATCAGTCATTTACTTTTGGAGGCACTATTACCTAAATCTTATCCACATTTTATCAGTTGTATTTGATGCAAAATAATTTGAAGAGAAAGCAGTATCATGAGCTTTAGTATTTAGTTCACAGATGATATGTTCACCTGTAGTATTACTTAGATCACCTTTAGAGCCCTACAACTAATTGAGATATTTGTTTTATGTCCCCTAATACCTCTTTGCTGCTCTTTTAAGTTAAGTACTGATTTTGTTGTTAAATCCAAGTAACATATATGTCTTACTTGGGATCCATTACATAGTAAATACAACCGGTAAGGTGGAAAAAAAACCAAAAAATTAAAAAAAAATGAAGAAAAAGAAAGAAAGATGTTTAGTGAGGAGAATCCAGAAATCTTGGTCAGACCATTTCATTAGTTATGTAGGAAAAACAATGTGGAATTGAATTATTCATTTAATGGGCCAGGAAGGTAGAACGGCATATGCAACATCTTTTTTTTTTTTTTTAAAGTCCAAGCTAGACTAGGACTTTGTAGATTAGACTATTTTGTGGGAATTTGAAAATACTTTCTCGAAATAGTGGAAGAGTCTGGTGGGCTTAAATGTAGGAACCCTCAGATCCTTCTAGACGTGTTAATTAATTATCGTTAGAAGTAGATTGGTATTGCAATGATTTTTAAGGATGATTATGGAATGAAAAACCTGGCATGAGTGATTTGAATTTTGCTGGAATAGGCAACAATTGAAATTTGTTTGCAGAAATTCCATTTTTTTTTTCTGAGGCTAGGAATGTTTTCTGATCTCGTATTTTCCAACTCATCTTTGCCTTTATGTTCCACTATAATTGTTGGTACCTTACTGAATTCTCAATCTCACTTGGCTGTTATGTTGATTGGCTCTAATTTTGTTTTGCACTGTGGTTTGCAGCCATCATCATCATCTTTTGTTTAAGGATTTGATTCCTTACGGTTTCTTAACTTGGAAGATAACTGTATTGCTGAACGGAGTGAAATCCTAAAGCTTTGCCAATTAAGAAGGTCAGAGTGATACTTCTGCTCTTTTATCAGGATTTTGAGCACAAAAGTTTAATTGAAGTTTCTATGCTTTGTTGGCAATTGTTATAACATTGTTTTTGCTTTCAGTTTAGAGCAGCTGTATTTGAACAAGAACAAATTGAATCAAGTCTATTATCCCAACAATGATACAATACATAAACTGCTCGGTGCACATGAATCTCACGAGAAAATTTGCACTGTCTTCTTTTGGGTAATTTGCTAAACTCCCTTCGAGTTCTTGTTGCTTCCTTCATTATGGCTATTTTCTGATTTTTGGTTTTCCATTGTTTGCTTCAGGAAGTAATAAAATTGAGGATATGGCTTCAGTTGACTTGCTGAATTCATTTCCAAAATTAATGGTAAGGTTGACAACCCCCACAAACTCTTAATATGTACTCTAAATCCCTAAATACATATTGAGAGTCTGTAAGACTTCTCAATACCTGATAATAAATCAAAATCACTCTCAAATATTTTCCAAATAACCAAACATAAATTCATAATGAAATTAATATATCATAATTAATAGAATATTTGATAATTAAAAAAATCATTGATTATTACAAAACGTTTACATATTCGATAACTTTAGTTTTAATACTCGCATAAATTTTTCTGTTACAAGTAAAGCATAAAACTGAAATTTTAAATACAACCTAGCGGACTTAATAATTCGAATTTAATTTAAATTTATAATTCATTTAATTTACAATTCAATTAATATAATTTGACCTAATTTAACAAAATCGGTGAATAGATAACGAATTTTTGTCATAACAGTAACTTGTTTACTAATTTAGTTCTATACATATTTTTGGAATTTGAGTTTTAACTACTTAATTTCGTAATTCTATGCTTTAAATAACACATTATAACTTAAATTTTCACAATTAAAACAAATTTAAATTGTAGATGTACAGTAAAATCCAAATCCAAATTTTATTTAAATGCGAAACAAATGCTTAAAACGAGTTAGAAGTGTCGTCATTTATCTTATAATACCCTTGGAATACTTTGGTATTGGCTAATTTTTGAAAATTCCTAATTTGGACAAAAATCCTAATATCTTTCCTTTATGATTTCTTGTCCATTTTGATAAATTGAAGTTTGTAGGAGGTTTAGAACATTGAATTGATTAAGAAATTGAAGAGAAAATAAGAAAATTACAAAAATAGGGAGATGGGTTTTGGGAGGCAATGAGGAAGGGGTAGGGAAGAAAAGAAGAAGAAAAAAGAGAAGAAAGAAAAAAAAGGGGGAGGAAGGGGTTTTAACCTATTTATAATACAACGTAAAATTGCCATTTTACTCTTGAGGATATAAAGAAGGAAGATTCTAGATAGGGGTAAAACAGATTTTTCGCAAGGATTTTTACTCATTCGGTTGAACGAATCATAGAATTCATTTGAACAAATTGATGAAGTCGGTCTAACAAATTATGATTCGTTCGAACGAGTCTTTCGACATCTCAAAGTCAGAAAACCTCAATTTTATCATTCGAATGAATTAAGGCATTTGATCGAACGAATTGCTCATTCGTTTTCACTTAAATTGAAAAATATCATTCACATCTTACTTTTAATTTCATTGAAGTTCTTACGTTTACAACTTCAAATTTCAATCTTAATTAAACTAAATTCTAAAAATAATTATTGAGTTGAAATGACACGTCAGCTATTTATTAATTATGTGCATACATATGCATAAATATAATGAAGAATTACTATATTATCCCTGAGTTTTAGACATGAGGCTTACATCTCCATCAAATTTGCACACCTGCTTGATATCATCTTAGGGGCAAATAGCATACTACTGTTTTTATTATGTCCATCAATCTTTGGGTTCTTACAGTAAAATTGTCTATGCAAATGGTAGATTATGCATCTGGACTGTATTCCAAGTTGTATGCTAAAACATGGGAGCTTTTAAAGCTATAGCATATACTTTTGAGCATTGTCTATGAAGGACTTAGGTTTTGATTACTCTTCTTTTGTTGCGTTGAAGGATATCAGGCTTTTTGAAGACCCTATATCTGATCCAGAAAGGGTGGTATCCCAGGGTTTGTAATAATTGCGTGATTGGCAAAGATTGAAATACTGAACGGGAGTGAGGTAAACTCCGGAACTTTGATGTGATCCACATTTTTGCTTCTTGGCAATTTTCTTTGTGAATACACTGTTGTCTTAAAAAATTATATTTTTCAGGTAAGCCTTCGTGAAAGGAAGGAATCCGAGATCTGGTAAATATTCTCTTTTACATTCCAGTCCATTAATAAACTGGTATTTCTCACGATTTATAATTGCATAATCATAGATGTTATTGTTGAGCAACGAGGAACGAGGAAACTTGGATATTGATGGTATCTGACCTAGAAACTAATTGCAGGTGATTTTATAATATATTGTTTATAATCCAGAATCTCTCTTGCAGGTATGTCCGCTTTGTTATGTCAAAGTTACCTGACAATCCTGAAGATATTAAGCAGCTGCATCCCAGGTAATTTTACTTGCATTGGAGCATATCCAGGTTAAGATGACTACTTAACTCTAACAAACCTGATGCTATTTTTCTCCATCAGTATATCATTACTGTTGTTCTTCACTCTTGTTATGAACTTAAATTCAATTACAGGTTTGGTGAGGTTAAGGATTTCCATGGAATTGAGGACGAAAGACCATCTGTAGGAGCAGCAGGCCCTCAGAAAAAGGCTTCAGGACTTCTGTGTATGTATCTTAAATTTTCTTATCTGCTGCTTTAATGGACTTCTATGGTTAACACTCATATAGTTTAACATAAACAGGCAACTATCACTCTAAAATGTGTGGGTGCGTCAATGTGGGAGAAGCCTTCATTGACAAAGAAATTACCAGCCACTGCAATGGTTAGTTTCCTAACTCTGTTTCTACAACTATATTTCTCGGCATGCTTATGTATGTGTACAAGATTTACTTCTAAAAGATTTCTTTAGTTTTAGGTTGGCAAGCTAAAGATTTTTTGTGAAAGCATTTTCAAGATGAAGTCTATCAAACCAAAATTATTTCTTCAGGAAGAGGTTTGTCGAGTAATCTCTTGATTGAATCCTCACGTTGATAAAAACTGAATGCTTAAAAATAAATTATGCTAGCAATATATTTGTATCACCAATAACTATCTTTTGATTTAGAGGGTTCCCCTCTACCATTATTGCTTGATGATGAAATGCCATCTTGAATGGATCTTGGAATCAGCAACGAGTCGACAATCCTGATAGATGAAGAGAGTTGATAAGAATTATACTGAAAAAGTTCTATAACATCCGTTGTTTGAAAGCTTTCATCGTCAAGAAGGCGCCACTTAACGTCCCATTTTCGCTCCTTTGCAGCAAAATCTCCTTGACGTCGATGCGGTTCATCAAATTTTCATGCAGGTATGTTATGCTGCCAAATCACCAGAGCTGATATGAGATTTTGAATTCACTCGCCGGAAGAGAGTTGTCCGGAGTTATGGTGGGTAAATCTTCATAAAACACGAGTTTAAGGGGGCCATAAAGACTTCAATTCAGGGTGCAACATCATAATTTTCTTTTGGCTGAGTTTGGATGTTCAAATTGCTATCAATTTATAACTCTTGTTGGCATTTTGAGAGAGAGATGGGCGTTTTGAAAATTATTGTTTCTCCGTGAGACGGTGTCAACTTATCACAGTTTTGGCTGTTTAAGCATTATGGTTCAATGATATAAAAATTGGTGCAATTTGTAACAAATAACACACGGATTTATGTTTTTCACTGGCAAAGTAAACTCATATGTCTTCAGAATCTTTTTTTTTTTTTTTTAACAGTATTTTTTGGGTAAAATTTAGAATTAAATTCTATTGTTAAAAAAATTATTGATTAAATCAATTAGTGTCACTATTATTTTCTATTTATATATATAAATTCATGTGTAAATTGAGACAATTGATATAATATATAATTTATTTTATTTTATTTTAGTGAATTTTCTCAAAATTATAAGGTGTATGCTAATGAAATAATGTTATTAAAAAGTTTTTTTAAAGCTTTGTTCCAACCTGAAATGGAGAGATGTGAGATATAATAAAAATCATTTTTTAAAAAATATAATATAATTAAAAATTATAATATAAGAGTTAATTGAAGGAAACAAAAGTACTGTATCATGATGCAGTAAATCCACCGTACGTTGTTGTAAGTTGTAACCACCGAGAGATAATGCGATTATTATTGGGATTTAATCAAACAGTACAAAATCAAAATTCAAAAATATATATCGTGATAATTTTTATTTAAAAATAATTAAAATCACTATTTAATAACAAAAATATTCTTGAATTTAAAGGAAAAAGAGGAGCAGATTTAGTACGATAAGTTTCGTTGGAGCGCGTCATCGAAAGTGCGACGTGGCGCCTATCAAGGGCACCACGTCGCA
>JAVXUL010156031.1:0-13718 GCA_035590515.1 Trichilia minutiflora | reverse complement strand
AAATCGAAAACGTTTTCTTGTGAAAAACGTTAAAAACGTAGTTTTTACTGTTTAAAAACGCGATTTTGATAACAATGGATGTTGGTATTAATTATGGATTATAATATTACATAACGGTGAGTAACAACTATAAAAAGCTTGCCGCTTTTATTAGATTGATCCCATGAGAACTATCTAAGATCATAAAAAGGAAATTAATCTTTTGACATTAGACGACACAAAGGGCATACGGAAACTGAGAAAAGGATCGTGAAACTGTCGTTTCCATATCCACGCAAATACACTATGGAAGATTGAAAGAAAAACAACTGAATTTTTAATTCTTTTACAAGACATGAAAAATTCATTGGTTCCATTATAAAATCAAAAAGAGTTTCCCTGCCCCTGTACGCTGCTTAGAACTCATTCAGATAGGCAATAATACTGATAATCGTAAAAGATACCCAAGCATAACCACGACAAAGTGGACAATTGATGTTTCTGTTCAGCCACTTATCGATGCACGTTTTGTGGTAAATATGATTGCACTTCGGGCGAATACTACACACATCTCCGTCCTCGAACTCTTCCAAGCATATAACACAGGTATCGCTGGACTTGGCTAACTAGTGATTGGTTTTCTTCTTAAAAGCTGTCCATGAAATTTCCCTGAAAGCAAGCTGCCGGCCACCTTCGATATCATCATCTCGGGTTTGAGATAGATAATAACGATTTCTAATTTCACAATACCACAAACAACCTAAGTACATGATTAAAAGAACGAATGATGATATAGGGATGCTAAGTAAGAATACGAAGCCCTCAACATTGCTAAAACTAGAAGGGTTAGAGGAAGACATGGTTGTTTCAACAATAAAGAGACTGAAGCTTAAAGATTGCAGAGAGAAGAAAGAGTATCAAGTTTCACTGCCATAGTGGGTTTAGTTGGTGTGTATATATATATATATATATATAGATATAGATAATAGGTAATCGCAACTCAAATCAGACTTAGGAATAGGATATCATATAACAACTTATTCCGATTAGGAATAGGAATTGGGTAAATTTATAATTCATAATGGTAAGGAATACGAATCAATCCTGATAAATTTAGGATCCAACCAAATTATCATGTTATGCTTGTCAAATTTCCTTGGCGGACCATGCACGCGTACACGTCAAATACGGCCGGAAAAAATAATTTTACAATTTAGCTCTTTAAGTAGAGGCAAACCGCAAACACAAGTTCCGAAATTATACACACACACACTTTTTTAATTAAAAAACTTAGAAAGATTTGGAAGAATTAACATGCTTTTGGTTATGTCTTATGAAATGACCGAAAGAGTTCTTTTATAAAATATTTTATTTGTATGTTCCAGTTGAAGATAATCTCAATAACCTAATTAAAAAAAAAATTCATATTAAGCTTTTTTTTAATGATTTTTTTAACGAATTTTTCTATAATATTAAACTTCTCAAAAATATATACCATTATTTATTATCACGCAAAAAAAATTTATATTTTATTAAAATTCATAAAATTACCAATATATGAAAACACTTCAACTTCCAGGTATAGATTTGGCAATCTTTTTGCATAAAAATTTCAACAATTTTTCCTCCTTCAACGACTTTTTTTTTTTAAAAAATCTTATAAAAAATATAAAACAAATATTTAATTAAGATATATATATATAACGAAATCATAAATTAAATTAATAAAAATAATATTTGTACTTAAATTATCATGATATATAGAAAATTTGGATTCTAACTCCTGTGATAAATGAAAAGCATGTTACTCATCGATCAAGTCTTTTTTTTTTTTTTTGACACACTCAAATTTTTCCTGACCTTATATATATTTTCAGATTTTTTTTAGTGTTCACACACTAAAATTCCACCACACCCTATGTACACACCCACACTTTTTTCCATGTTTCAACATTTAAATCTCACTTCATTCTTGGCACACTCCTAAACTCGAATACTGCAAACCACGAAATCCTAAAAACTATTAATCAAGTCTATTTAGTTGCACATTAAGAATAATAATAATAATAATAAAAGTAATAAAGAGTCAACATATAATTATTTCACAAATGATAATTATTGACAAATACCACACATTAATTAAATCAATACTGTTTGTAATTATTTTATAAGTAGTAATTATTATAAAATTAAATCGGCAACAGAATTAAAAAAAAAAAGGTACAAAGTTTCTCAAGGATTAATTTTTTTAAAAGCTGAAAAGAAGAACTATTTCTTAAGATAACTAAAATAAAAAAAATATTTAAACATGAAATTAAATACTTAAATAATAAATATTTTTTTCAAAAACAATTGAATTTGGAGGAGAAGTCGAAACTAGAATTTCCACTCGAGGAAAAGGTCTTTCCCACCATATTCTGCTTCGGGACCGACAATTCGTTTTTACCGTGGATGACATTTGTTTGATTCTCACCATGACATAACTGAAAAACTGAAGTTTTTCCCTCCTTTTCTTTCTCTTTCTTACTATCCCAATTAATTGTACACTTTATTCTTCAGTTAGCTTGTACTTTTTATTTTTCCAATTAGCAATCAAGAACCTCTCTTTCTCTCTTCCCAATTAAACCTGAGATCAAGAACCTGAATTCTTTCTTCATTGCACAGAACACCCAAAAGCGCATCTTTTCTATCTCCGACTATTAGTTCACAGATGAGACATATTCTTGGAGGAATTCTTCACAAAACCAATTCTTCTCTTTGAACAAACACAAGTGACAATGAACCGCCGTCCCGGTTATCGATTTGTTCAGGTTCCAGGCTTCCGGATAGTTATGTGTAAAAGATGCCATACGCACATTGCTGTAGATCGAGAAGCAGTCTACTTCGTACATCCTTTATGTTACTCTGTTCATAAGAATTTTTCAGAAGTTCTATATTGTAATTTTTGAATCTTTTCTACGGAGTAATCTTTTCTATATGTTTGCATGAATTTTTTGCAGGATGGAGATAGTAAGATGGGTTTCTTTGCGTTTACGTAAGATAATATAATTTTTGAATTGTACTTGAATGTGTATCAAAGAGTTTTGATTGTCCGACTCATCTTTTTTATATGTTTTGATGTTATGTAGTGTCAACTTGGAATATGGAACTCGTTGGAATATTGGGAATGACACATTGATTAAAATGCACTGTTATGGATGCAGGAGACATATGGGGTCACAGTTTGTAAGATCTTCTATACCCCTCTGGAATTTCATTTTACTCCCACAAGTGAGTTGATTTAACAGAACCTTGCATTAAGAAAATGTTACATTCTTCAGGTTCATGTGGAAGTGCCTACGCCAACTATCAAAGTAGGAACAGTTAAGTTGTTTTTGTAAGTTTTGAAACTTATACGCTGATGAATATAAAAAGTATTTAAATTACAATTTTTTCGGGATTTGAAGTTTGACTGAAAAATTTCATGGTAGGAAAAAGCTGCAACTCCTGACGGGGGAAGGAATTTTAGAGGCAACCACACTGATAACACCTGTGCCTGAACCCGCACAAGAACCTGAATCTAGTGGTTCCTCTTAGAATTTTGGTGTGTTTCAATGAAAATCCAGCAATTTTCCTGCCTGTATTGGAACTTTCTGCGATTAACTTGGAGCATAGGAAAAATTTAATATTACAGTCCTAAAACTTGATATATTAAGCGGTTGCTAGCTATTCACTTGTTGATTGAACAAACTGCAAGTAGAATGTAAGTGAGCAACTTGATATGCTTCATGAAATCCTTGAAAATTTCTTTCTCTAGAACCTGTTTTGGGTCTCTTCCAATTATGTTCTAATAAAATCGTTTTCCTCGTACGGGGATAATGTTAAATCCTCCAATTTTACTCAAAATCGTAGTACTGTTAAGTGAGGCATAGATCATCAACCAATTAAACAGTTGGGCAATATGGACTGCATAATGCATACACACCATTCATAATTTTATCGGGCGGTTACGACTTAGGGTCTTAAGTCTATTTAATTTAACAAGAGCAAAATCATCATAACTACGATGAAGTCGTTTCATTTCCCCGCCAGAAAAAAAGATTATTCTGCATTTTTTTCGAACATCTTGCCATCTACCACTGCCGTCCCATTCTCAAATGAGTATTGCGGCCAATTTCCTTCCTTTCAGTTGAATACGGCTGAAACAGGCTGCTTCTACTGTTTATAGCCATCCAATCACACAACAAAACAGTACCCAATAATCTACCCAATGGCACAACAAAACAGTACCCGATACCCCAAAACCATACGGCGCAACTATAGCTACCAAGGGAAAAAGATCAGTGAACAGTTTGGAAGCATAATTTGGTAAATTGAGTGCTTGATCAATTATACAGGTGTAAACATATCACGGTCAGATGGGCAGCTGGTTGCTGCTTCTGTTTATCTCCTTCTCTTTTTTGCATTTAAACCCTTCTACGGCAATTTCAACCAATAGACAGTGAATGACCTTGATGAATAATTATGCAATTTTAACACACTCTTGTCTAGTACCTCAGATGCTCCAGCACTTGAGCTCTGATTGCTGAAAGTGGACAAGATTTATTTTGATGGTGTCATTTCATTATAAAATAATAGATACTTACTAGAAGCTGGAATTTATTTTTAAAAAATTTACAGCAAATTGTTATCGTAATCAAATTAAAGTCCTTGTAATTTGCTTGAATTCTTTATTTCTTTTCTTTTCTTTCTTTCTGGCTAGAGAGAAGAAAAATCTTGCAAAATGATAATGTTTCCCAATTTAGAAGACTAAAGGACCATTTCTGCAACTGCATCTAAAAGATATGACTCGCATACCCACTTAACACTGTTCGATGGTAGTTATAACTGAAAGCTGAAGCAGCTTTCCCTCGCATTTTTCTCTCTCCTAATGGACCTTAATTTTACAATTCACAATCATCAAGAACCATTCTCTCTCTTTTCAACTAAGAACCCAGGTGAATTAACAAAACCAAGAACCAGAATTCTTTGTTCACTTTCTTTCGTTCCACTAATTTTTCTATTGCCTCTATTGCTCTTGATTCTTTGTTCGAAGTAACAAGTTTTTCTTGGAGGAATCCTTCGTCAGAGAAATTAAAGTTACACATATCTTTGATCAATAGGAAAAGCAATGGCCTCAGGAAGCTTTGTTGTTAAATTTGATCAGATTCCAGGAGTCAATTTCTTGTCATGTAGTAAATGCCAAACCCACATCGCTTTCTACTGTGATGAAACTATCTCTGCAGTAAGTCATTACAACTCTCTCTTTCTCTCTCTCTCATTATCTTGCTCTAGATTAACGTTCTTTTCTTTTGTGTCTTTAATTAGTGTCTCCGCATGTGTTTATGGTGAGAAAGGCCAATTTCAATGATTTGATAATGAAACTCTTCTTTGTGTTTTCTTTTAGTGATTTATTGTTCTTCACATGTGTTTTTGATAATCCACCAGAAAATGGTACAATGGGTTTGATGGTTTTGTTCTAATGAGCTACCGACTTTTCTTGAAACCGTTAAAAACTCTAAATCTCTTAGATGTATATTTCTTTCCGCAACTAGACTGAGCAGAAATCTGAAACAGAGTGTTCTCCGCTATGAGTAATTATAGTTGGGATAAATTATAGAGAAATTGTCAATATTGGTATCTGATGTCAAAATTTGATTTCAATGAACACTTACTTTCATTCAAAACAGTACTTAGATTTAATTATGGAGAAAGCGCACATGAATTCTGTACTTTCTTGCCTCAGGGCAAATACTTTTGATTCTTTAAAGAATTCGCTGTACTTTCTTGCCTCAGGGCAAATACTTTTGATTTTTTAAAGAATTCGCTTATTAATTTTGGTTTAGACATGAAGAAATCCTTTGGTCTAACTGTTGTTTTCAATGCATTTTGCAGCATGCACCAACTGGGTCAATTAACATAGACAATGCGTAAGATATTTCTTGAACTATACTTGGCAAGACATTGATCCACGTGTTTCAATAATTTGATAAATAAAATTTTTTACTTTTCTGAGATGAGTATCATTAGAAATTATGATGCATTGTTCTTGAATATGTAGTATGAACTTGGTGAAAAGTACCCCTGAACATATTATCCGGGGTCCTGATGCCACAATGGAATGCATGGCTTGTGCTGGATGCAACACTGCCTTGGGCTGGAAATATGTAAGATAGCACATACTATTTGTTTCTCCTTCAAGAAGTAAAATGCTAAAAGATGTATCTGCATGTTCTATTATTCAGGTTGACGTGATATCCCCCACTAATTTGATCCAAGAAGGAAGATACGTCCTCTCTTTGTAAATTTTTAAACCAGTTCCCCTATTATGACACTGAAGCATACACAAATTAAGATTTGACTTAAAGACTCTCGTTGTAGGGATAGGTTGCTGTACGGGACTGGTACAAGGGTGAAAAAGGCAATCGATGGACTAGCAAGGAGAGACTAATTGAAGGGTATGGTCCAAGGGCTCACTTAAAAGTTTCAATCAACCTGAAATTGTTGCACAGGACTCTTTTCCGTTTCTGTCTTTTGTTTTCGTTTTTCCCATTTTAGATCTGTTTGATTTCCTCTGAACACTGAAAGAGAGATAAGAAGTGAAATTTGTTGTCATGGTCATTGCAAGCCATGTAAGAAACTAGCTTACTTTCAGTAGATTTGAGATAAATCCCTCAGAAAAAAAGAATAGAAGTTGCAATTCACTAAAAATTTCCGGTGTTTTTGAGCTATAAATCCTTTCTTATATTTGTATGCTTGCATTGGAGTTTTTTGCTATCACAAAAGTGAAGCCAGCTTCATTTTCATATGGCCCTGATTACTAGGATTCCTTCACAAGTATAATTGTTATTGTTACTGTTATTAAAAAAATAGTGGAGACCATAGAATATTTCTGATACTATCTGGACAATGTCTTCAAGTCCAATGAACATAATATGTATCTACTGCTCGATGAGCATTCTTTTCATTTACAATTTTTGCGGTTAACTTCTTCTCACAGTAGATATCCTTGATTCTTAATAGCCTAATGGTGAGATGAGAAGTATAATTATTAGATAGATATAAATTCAATTTAAAATTTTAATTTTACATTTTTCATTTTTAAGCAAAACCTCAGGACGAGGCAGATAAATTGAAAGAAAGAAAAAGAAATAGGGGTTGGGGTGGAGTGGAGGACATGATGCATAACACCGAGTAATGCAAACCATAGAAAAATGTGAGCAAATTTTGTTTTCCATTCAAAGTAGAGAAAAATTATTCTGGATTTTATTCAAACATCTAGCCGGCGAACACTGCCGTCAAATTCTCAAGTAAGCTGTAGTGCAGCCAATTCCCTTTCTTTTAGTTGAATACAGCTGAAACAGGCTACTGCTTCTGTTTATAGCCACCCAATCACACGCAAAAACAGCACCCAATAACCCTAAACCACGCAGTACACCTCTAGATACAAAGGGAAAAAAGACTAGTGACCAGCTTCAAAGCATAATTTGGTAATTTGCAACTTGTTATGCAAATAAAAGTGAAATCCTTGTAATTTCGTTGAGCTTCTTTATTATATTTTTTTTGGCTATTGAGAAGAGAATTCTTGCAAAACAATGATGTTTCCCAATTTAGAAGACTACAGGCACCATTTCTGCACCTGCATCTAAAAGATACGAGCGTATTAGATGGCAGTTATAACCAAAAAACTAAATCAAATTTCCCTCCTTTTTTTTCCTTCTGTCCTAATATACCTTAATTTTACAATTCAAAATCATCTAAGAACCATTCTCTCTCTCGTCTCAACTAAGAATCCCCAGTTGAAAGGTTTTCACTTTCTTTCTTGCCGCTCATTTTTCTATTGCAGCTGTTACTCTTGATTCTTAGTTCAAAGCTGCATGATTTTCTTGGAGAAATCCTTCTTCAGAGAACTTAAAGTTACATAGATCTTTAATCAATTGACATAGCAATGGCATCTGGGAGCTCAGTTAAATTTGATCAGACTCCAGACACATGTTTCTTATGTAAAAAATGCGAAGCCTACATTGCTTTCTACGGGGATGAAGATATCCCTGCAGTAAGTTACATTAGGGTCCTTTTCTATTGTGTGCGTAACCATTGTCTCTGCTTGCGTTTATAGCCAGAAAGGCCATTTTCATTGATTGATAATGGAACTCTTTTTGTGTTTTCCTTTAGTGATTTAGTGTTCGTCACATGTGTTTTTGGGAATTCGCCATAGAAGTACAATGGGTTTGATGGTTTTGTAACGATGAACTAGATCGCCACTGTACAAACTTTGTACCTCTTAAATGTACATTTCTTTCTGTAACTGGACTGAAGAGAAATCGGAAACAGAGTATCCTCTGTTAATGAGTAGTTATAAGTAAATTATTATAAAATATTCTATCATGGTGTCTGAAATCAAATTTGACTTCAGTTAGTACTTATTTTCATTCAAAATTGTTCTTTGATTCAATTACGGAGTAAAAGCAAATGAATTCTGTACTTTCCTGCCTCTGGGCAAATACTTTTGATTCTTTAAAGAATTCGCTTACTAATTTTGGTTTAGACATGTTTAAATCCTTTGGCCTAACTGATGTTTTCAATGCATTTTGCAGAATGTACCAACTCGGTCAATTAACGTAAACACTGCACAAGATATTTCTTAAACTATACTTGGCTAGACATGGATCCATTTGTTTTTTGATAACCTGATACATAAGAATTTTTTTTTTCTGAGATGGAGTACCGTTAGAAATTATGATGCCACAATGGAATACATGGTTTGTATTGGATGTAACAGTGCCATGGGCTGGAAATATGTAAGATAGTACATACTATTTTCCCACTCTAGAATTTCTGTCTACTCCATCAAGTAATAAGTTAAAAATCATGCTTCTGCATGTTCTATTCTTCAGGTTGACGTGAAACATCCCACTAATTTGATCCAAGAGTGAAGATGCATCCTCTTTTTGCAAGTTGTAAAAAAGAACATCATCATGATACATAAGCTTTGGCAGAATGCTTGCTCTTATTGTGATTTTTGTGGGTTCTAGATTTTGACATCAGAGTCTTATTGTAGGGATAGGTTGCTGTACTGGACTGGTGTGCCGATAATAGAGGCAGTCGTCGCGCTAGCAAAGACGGAATAATTCAAGGACAGGGTCTACGGGAAAGTTTCAATCAACATGAAATTGTTGCAATGATTCTTTTCCATTTCACTCTTCTGTTTTCATTTTCTCATTTTAGATATGCTCGACTTTCTCTGAATTCTAAAAGAGAAATGAGATTTGTAATTTGTTGTCATGGTTATTACAAGCTATTTGAGAAACTAGCATACTTGCAGTTGGTTTAATATACGTTAGTCAAAGACTCAAAACAAAGAATAGAAAGTTGCAATTCACTAAAAATTTGTGGTGTATTCAGCTATAAATTTTTTAGTACAGTTGTTTGCTCGTAACGCCTCCTTGTATTGGAGTTTTTTGCTATCAAAGAAGTGAAGCTAGCTTCATAATTCATTGGGCCACTTCATTAGAATCATTACCACTCATTGCTACCACTTAGATATCTGTGATTTTTGAGTAGTTTAACAGTGAGATAATAATAATAATTATTACTATTAATGCTTAAAATTTTTTGGGGCAAAGATTCCAAACACCACACAAATTTTATCTTTCTAGTTGTTAATAGTTTGCCTTGAGCGAGTAAAATCACAGTAATAGCTATTTTTTACCTCTTGAAAATACAATAAAAATGATCCCATTCTAAGATTGAGCACACATAATTTGAATTAATTTGAATTGATTTGAGGTAAAATTTTAAATTATGATTTGAAACTAAATCAATTCAACCAATTGTTTAAATATCACAAATTAATCTAATTTAAATTATAAAATACAATTGAATTTACAGTTTATACTATTTTATAAAATTATTGATACAATACCTTATTGTTATCAATTTTATAATCTCTCGTCAACTTTTAAAAGAGAGTTTCATTAATATTTTTTTTAACTCTTTCATAAATAATTTTTTATTTTTTAATTATTATTATATATAAGAGACAAAAACAACTATGTATAACTTGAGATAAAAAATAAATAATAATAAATATTTTTATAGGATAACATTGTTAGATTGTAATCAAAATATGCTTAATTTGTTTAGGGTTTAATTGAGATTAACATGTTATTATGGTTTATGTTCAAAAATTGATTCAATCAATTTGAAATAAGTTAACCTTTAGTGTTGTTAAAGACTTTGAGAGATCCAAAACTATGAATCCTCGAAGAAATTAAATCTCCAAACCCTTATCTTGTGTCTGAATATAAGAGATGAGAGAGCTTTTATTTTCAATTTTATCAAAATAACATGAAAATCATGTAAAATAATGGAAATTAACCTTTATTTATATTTATATACATAATGACTTAAATATCCCTCGTTAAATGAGTCAAAGGTAAATAGGTCCTAAAACTTATTCAACAAACTTTGTAATAGTATAATGCATGAAGATAAGTGTATCCTTACGAAACTTTTTAATGTCAAACTTATTCTAAAATTAATCAAATTACTTTTAACCAATTTTAATTAATTCTATTTATATTCTTTCATACTAATGAAATAATATAACTTACTTTTAAGTTGTGTTCGAGTTGATTAATAAAATTCTCGATTTCATTAAACTATTTAATATATAAACTATTTATAATTTTTAATCAAATATTATTTTCGAGAGTATTAACTCTCTTACAGATAATATTTACCCTCTTTCAATTACAAGATTAAGATAAGTTATTAATTGTGACCTCTCAAATTTTTTGTAATATTAATTGTGAATCAAAATCGATCTTATCGATTTTGTTTCAAACTTTTGAATACTTAATGATTATAGTTAATATTTAATAATATATCATAATTCTTAAATTATAATAAAAAATTTATTTGCTAAATCTTATATATGATGTGAGTAATGTCCTTTTATAATTTAATGATTAAGTTAGGTTTCACACAAAATAAAAACATTGAACTTAGTGTCAGTTTTAGATGATCAATTATTATGAAACTCTTTCGTCACTTAAAATTTCTTGATCAGAGTTATTAGATTTCAACGGTCTACTGATTAGATGATGTAGCGTCAACTCGAAATACTGTGAATGACACATTGATTAATATACATTGTTATGAATGCAGGAGACATATGGGGTTACAGTTTGTAAAATCTTCTAAACCACTCGGGAATTTCTTTTTACTACCACAAGTGAGTTAATTTGACAGAATCTTGCATTAAGAAAATGTTACATTCTTCAGGTTCATGTGGAAGTGCCTACGCCAACTATCAAAGTAGGAACAGTTAAGTTGTTTTTGTAAGTTTTGAAACTTATACGCTGATGAATATAAAAAGTATTTAAATTACAATTTTTTCGGGATTTGAAGTTTGACTGAAAAATTTCATGGTAGGAAAAAGCTGCAACTCCTGACGGGGGAAGGAATTTTAGAGGCAACCACACTGATAACACCTGTGCCTGAACCCGCACAAGAACCTGAATCTAGTGGTTCCTCTTAGAATTTTGGTGTGTTTCAATGAAAATCCAGCAATTTTCCTGCCTGTATTGGAACTTTCTGCGATTAACTTGGAGCATAGGAAAAATTTAATATTACAGTCCTAAAACTTGATATATTAAGCGGTTGCTAGCTATTCACTTGTTGATTGAACAAACTGCAAGTAGAATGTAAGTGAGCAACTTGATATGCTTCATGAAATCCTTGAAAATTTCTTTCTCTAGAACCTGTTTTGGGTCTCTTCCAATTATGTTCTAATAAAATCGTTTTCCTCGTACGGGGATAATGTTAAATCCTCCAATTTTACTCAAAATCGTAGTACTGTTAAGTGAGGCATAGATCATCAACCAATTAAACAGTTGGGCAATATGGACTGCATAATGCATACACACCATTCATAATTTTATCGGGCGGTTACGACTTAGGGTCTTAAGTCTATTTAATTTAACAAGAGCAAAATCATCATAACTACGATGAAGTCGTTTCATTTCCCCGCCAGAAAAAAAGATTATTCTGCATTTTTTTCGAACATCTTGCCATCTACCACTGCCGTCCCATTCTCAAATGAGTATTGCGGCCAATTTCCTTCCTTTCAGTTGAATACGGCTGAAACAGGCTGCTTCTACTGTTTATAGCCATCCAATCACACACCAAAACAGTACCCACTGGCACTACAAAACAGTAGCCAACAACCCAAAACCATACGGTGCAACAATAGCTACCAAGAGAAAAAGATCGGTGAACAATTTGGAAGCATAATTTGGTAAATTGAATGCTTGATCAATTATACGGGTGTAAACATATCACAGTCAGATGGGTAGCTGGTTGCTGCTTTGTTTATCTCCTTCACTCTTTTGCATTTAAACCCTTCTACGGCAATTTCAACCAATAGACAGTGAATGACCTTGATGAATAATTATGCAATTTCAACACACTCTTGTCTAGTACATCAGATGCTCCAGCACTTAATCTCTGATTACTGAAAGTGGACAAGATTTATTTAGGTGGTGTCATTCCATCATAAAATAATAGATGCTTTACTAGAAGTTAGAATTTATGTTTAAAAAATTTACAGCAGCTTGTTATCCTACTAAAACTAAAGGAAAATATGCCGGATCATATTTTTAAATCATTTTTTGAAAATAACTATATTTAAAAAATGTTGATCAACTAAATCAAAATTATATTTTTTTGGACGATTTTCCTTCTTGCTTGAAAGTTATTTTTTTTGTCATTTTTGAAAGTTGTTTTTTATTGTATTCGAACGTGTATTTTCAAATACGACAAAAACAACAACTTTTGAATAAAGAGTAAAATTGTTTAAAAAGAAGATTTTTTATTTAATTGATTAACATTTTATGATACGGTTATTTTTAAAAAATAATTTTAAAATATGATTATATTTGCATATTTCTCAAAACTAAAGTCCTAATTATTTGCTTGAATTTCTTTATTTCTTTTATTTTCTCTTATTTCTTTCTGGTTAGAGAGAAGAAAAATCTTGCAAAATAATAATGTTTCCCAATTTAGAAGACTACAGGGACCATTTCTCCAACTGCATCTAAAAGATATGACGCGCATGCCCACTTAACCCTGTTCGATGGTAGTTATAACTGAAAACTGAAGCAGCTTTCCCTCCCATCTTTCTCTCTCCTAATAGACCTTAATTTTACAATTCACAATCATCAAGAAAACCATTCTCTCTCTTTTCAACTAAGAACCCATATGAACTAACCAAACCAAGAACCAAAATTCTTTCATCACTTTCTTTCGTTCCACTATTTTTTTTTTTGGCACTATTGCTCTTGATTCTTTGCTCAAAGTTGCAAGATTTTCTTGGAGGAATCCTTCGTCAGAAAACTTAAAGTTGCAGAGATCTTTGATCAATAGGAAAAGCAATGGCATCAGGAAGCTCTGTTGTTAAATTTGATCGGATTCCAGGAGTCAATTTCTTCTTATGTAGTAAATGCCAGACCCACATCGCTTTCTACGGCGATGAAACTATCTGTGCAGTAAGTAATTACAACTCTCTCGTCTCTATCTAGTTATCTTGTTCTACATTAGCGTTCGTTTCTGTGAATGTGTGTGATTCAAAACACATTCTGTATAAAATCAAGAAGGTCAAGCAGCTTGTATGGATGGCTCGGGAAGCTGAAATTGTAGCTGACAATTGGTAGCTT
>JAVXUL010156010.1:0-13719 GCA_035590515.1 Trichilia minutiflora | reverse complement strand
CCCAATGAGTTTCGTCCCAGATAATCAGCATCCCAGGAGAATTAATGGTGCCTCAGGATTCTCACCGTCTCAGGCGCCACAAAGACTGAAGCTCCTTCTCAGGCATGGCATGGTCATCCACAGCACGTCTCAGGTATCTAACAGCATCAACTGAGAAAAGTCGCCTCTCCAGAGACCCGGATAGCTTCTCAGAGGAATCATCTCAGACCCAGAATCTTTCAACAACTAATTTGCAGGCGATCCCTAATCAGGACGAGAATTCTTACATAGAGTATTAACAGACATGTGCCCCCTCTTTCATATCAAAAATGGAAATAATTGCTGACAGTTGGCCTCTTAAATGCACCCGTCCTATCCTCTGATTATTTTTTCAGGTGATAGGACGGTGTCAGGTCTATACTCCTGCAGATGTGTCAGCGTCATTAATAAAATTCAATTGCATACTACCCCATGTCAGACGTCACATCCTTTCTATTCTCCGATACCAAGTCACTTTTTAGGGGGAGGCACTATATAAGGCAATTTTCTTTAATAGGGACAGACTCTTGAACGAACTCTCTGGCTGACTCTCTCTCTCGAATTTTGGGGATTTTGGTTAGAACCTCACTGAAAGTTTGTACTTTAAATATACAGTGATAGAATCGGAGAGAGAAAAAGAGAGCTTGATTATCACCGTTTTCAACCATTTCTGTTTGGTAACCTTTGGGTATAGATTCTACACACTTTTCTCCCATTCCAAGCCATTTCCAATTTTCTGTTTGTTGCTTTCGTCATGAGTATATCTCTTTTTTCCTCCATGTTATTTCTGACTTAGGCATCAGAGTTTTTCCATCAAGAATCCCTCCCGACGTCACTCTATAGGTATTTGTTGTCTTTACAGACTTAGGAGGTGGAGTCTTACCGGAAACAGCCACACTTTCAGTTGCTCTCTGGTGAAAAAATATCCGTTTAACAATAGCCACATCGTCCTCATACCTCATCAACTGAGTCATTCCTTGTTAGCCATAAAAAAAGTCTACGGATAATTCTCGCATTAACAATAAATAAATAAAATTATTATATTAAATAGTTATTTATTTATATATAATTATTTATTTAAATATAATTATTTATTTAACTAATCATGTTTTAATCATAAACGAATTTAAAATATCAAATTCGAATTCGACGTGATTATTATTCGTATAATATGAATACGATCCGATTATTATTCGTATCAAAAATTTTAAATTCAAATCCGTTTAATTATATCAAATTCGTATCGAATAATCATAATCTAAATTATTATTTTTAATTAAAAATATATTAAATTATCATCTTATAAAAATATAAATTTAATTTCCTCAAATATTTTAATTTTGATAATTCAACAATAAAAAAAAATTCATCATCATTATTAATCTCTCAAAAGCAACACTATTATTTATTTATTTCATTGCATAAGTTCTTTAAATATTATTTAGGACATAGCCTTATGTATTAAATGCTCTAATTTTATTATAATTTTATGTTTCGCATTTTGAAGTTATTTGCATGTTCCTTCTCGTAAATCCCATTATCAATTCAATTCGTACAAATCATTAGGGCTTGTCAATCAATTGCACGTAGACTTATTAAACGGACGCCAGTTCACGAACTATCCTATTTAACCCTTCATTTAGATGAGTTAAGATTTAAATAAAATCAGTTCATTTCATTATGGATCAATTTAATTGAATCTGCAAATTACACAAGTTATTTCATTGAACCTGCAAATTAATTCATTTAATTAAAAATAAAATAAAATTTAAATCTAATTTTTCTTTCGATCTTTCCTCCGCCCACTGCTCCAACGCTGCCACCACCACCACGTCCTCCTCCTTCTCCTCCTCCCACTACTCCAACTCTGCTTCCTCCTCCATTGCCACCTTTGAAGGAGAAATCAGCTGTAACAACTGGACCTCCTCCACCCCCACCTCCTCCTCTTTGTCCTGGAGCATCTGCTGATTCCACTGCTTCCTTTCCAGCTCCCTCATCGTCTCCACCTCCTCCCACATTGTCCTCAAATTCCTCTCCACCACCTCCACCTCCTCCCACTTTATGCTCAAATTCCTCTCCAATCCCATTTGCTCCACCTCTACCTAATACTTCTAATGGAGTCACAAAGACTGGTATTACTTCTTCAGTTAGCAATGGAGGTTATGCAGTTCCTGCTCCACCATTAATTTCTTCCTCAGATCGAAAGGGACGATTGTCACGTACCCATAATTCAAGGAGTGATCAAACCAAGAAATTGAAGCCCTTACATCGGTTGAAGTTAACGAGAGCTGTCCAAGGAAGCTTGTGGGCTGAAGCACAAAAAACTGGTGAAGCTTCCAAGTGAGTTCTGCTTTTGCAAAAAAAGAATATTTTTTTTATTCAATGAATTGTGCTCAGTATGCCTTCAAATCTCATGAACTTCTATTTTTATTACATCTTAATGTAGGGCTCCAGAGATTGACATGAAAGAACTTGAGAATCTATTTTCAGCAGCGGTCCCAAATTCTGATCATGGTGGAAAATCAAGTCAGCGTGGTCCACGTGGCCCTAAAGTGGATAAAGTGCAACTGGTAATGCAATTTTGAATGTTAACTTATAATGTAAGCTAATACATAATGCATAGTTCATTTTATACATTTTTGTTAGTTGAAGTTGTTAACATTGTTATTAAGGTACCACCATGAATCTAATGCTGTCAATATATATTTTTTGGAAACGTCATCCAAAACATGCGGGGGCATTATCTATTTCCAAAGAATCTTTATTTATGACTTCTCCATAGTCCTTCCTACTCTTATGGATTTCAACACAAGAATAATCACATTCATTAAACCAATTGGCCCATGATTTTCTAACCATAATAAAGCCCAACTGTTAGAAATTTCATATTGTTTCATGTACATGTTAATTTATCCCTCTTAGAATTATGATGATCTGGTACCGTCTGATTATTAGATAATGTATCCTGGCATCATATTGATCAATCCACTCCTTTTATAATCCTTCGCTGGGCTGTTGAATTTGAAACTTTGAACTGATATAATCAATATATGGTTGAGTAGATTATTTTGACTGTGATTAATTATTATTGTGTGCCAATACCGTAGTTTAAAACCAAGAAGTAAATATAATAGTTTCACAGCAAAACAGCTTATAATGCAAACCATAAAAAAGGTAAATGTTTCATTATTTTAATGCAATTATAATGCTAAGATCTTACTATATCAAATTGCTGCTGTTTGCATATGTATAATGTGAGTCCAATCATTGGTCATATAGCTAAGTAATGGAGGATGAATGTCAAAATTGTAGTGTGCAAAGCAAACATGAAGTATCTTGAGAGTAGACCTACCATTAGCAATATTGAATGCTGTGTGCTGGAAATTTGAAACTGGAGAAGTAACTGAGGCTTTTAACGTACTTCATGTAATGTTATCAGTCATTAGATACTAGGGCATGAATTGAGACGGTACCTTATGATCCTATTATATGTTGTTTCTGGGGATGATATGGATCTCATGAACATGTATTTGTATTGACTTTTCTTTTTCTCTAAATGTTCTATTCTTTTGCAGACTGAGCACTGGCGAGTATATAATTTGAAATCATGCTTTCAAAGGTCAAAGTTCCATTGTGTGACTTAATGGTAAGAATCATACTGTTTATTTCTTGTAACCACGTGTTCCTTTAGGAATAAAAATAGAAAGTTTGTTATGTTGTGAACTTCAATAAATTCATAACTCAACAACAAAAATCCTTATTCCACATTATGTAATTCAGCTACTGGATAGCCATTTACCTTATCTAGGTTATATTCGTGAATGTACATTTGTGTTACCATATTAGTTGAATATTGTGCTTGCTTCTTTTCTTTTCTAACTTATCTAGGTTATGTTGTGAACTTCAATAAATTGATGACTCAACATCAAAAATCCTTATTCCATATTATGTGGTTCAGCTATTGTATGGCCATATCCTTGTTTTACCTTATATTCGTGAATGTACATTTGTGTTACCATAATAGTTGAACAATGTGCTTGTTCTTTTTTTCCCTCTTTTTGCTCTTTTCTGCACATTTTGCTTTTACTATTTTCCAAACGTCTCTTTGAAATTAACAATTTACTTGGGAGAATATACAGTTGAACTTGGATTGGACAAGAAAATAAAATTTCTCACGTGAAATCGCTTGGCTTTAGAGAAATTGAAAAACCAAGTCAAATAGCAAATACAAAACCTGAATCATCTCCAGTCATATATTCAAAGCTTTAGGGGGGAAAAGGCCGGTACCAGGATTTCACCTTATGCCTGAGTTATTTTCTGAAATTCTGATTTAAGAATCTGTGAGCAATGATGAAGTAGATTGCTGTTTTTAGTTTGTGCTAGAATAAATTTACCAGGTGATCCTGAGATGACCTTCCATTTTTAAAAACAATCTCTCAAGGATCTGAATAAACCACTTATTTAAAGGTTTATAAACTGCAAGCAACATCATAAGAAAATGTTCCTGATTTAGTATAATTATGCTATCTTTTGAACACTGACAGAGTTTTGGGCTTGATCTGGAGGAATCAGCATTAGATGTTGATCAGGTTGAAAATCTTATAAAGTTTTGTCCAACGAAGCAGGAGATGGAACAGCTGAAGGTAAAATGAACAATAATTGAGTTGAGTGTAATGTTAAATCCATTAATTCTAACATGAATCCAATTTCGTTCTTTAATTTATTTGTGGTCCTTTTCTTTTCCTTGAAAAGTGTACATACCTCAAGGCATATCTCCTGATTTTTGACTTGAAATTGCATTTGTGCATTCTTTGTTTAGGGCTACACTGCAGACAGGGAAAAGTTGCGAAAGTGTGAACAGGTAATAGGATATTATTTCTTCTCAAATAAGGATTCTTATTTTCTGGGGGTGAATATCGCTAATCCATATTCAATTAGGTTGATAGAAGTTAAGATAAGGTATTGAATAGCAAGCAAATGCATAATTAGTTTGTTGTTGTGTTTTGTGCAACGCCTTTTGAAAACCATCTTCATCTGCTTAACTGGTGCCGTTACCTGGTCCATACATGGATGTTGAGACCTAACAATCAGTCCCCTATGATTCCTCTGACAAAATTAATAATTATTGGTTGATTCATACCGGCTTCTCTGATTTCTGCAAAATATTATCTGCTGTCTACACTGCAAAAATTTTTAGTTTTCATTAGACCACTGAGAGCATAGTTCAAATGTTGATTGTAGTTTCTTTATGCAGAGTTAATGAATTTCATTGTAGCACTTTGTTGTGCTCTAGTGTTTCAAGTCAAACTATATAGACATGTACTTAGTGGACTTATATAACTGCGTTATGTGGCAAGCTCTGATATCAGTATTGTGTATTTGGATCAATTTGGTATTTAATCTGCTTTCAGGATCTTCTTGACAGTCCTTTTTTATTGGTTAATGCATTGACAGTTATTCATGGAGTTAATGAAAGTTCCACGAGTAGAATCCAAGCTTAGAATTTTCTCATTTAAGATGCAGTTTCGTTCCCAGGTTAAATGACGCATTCAACTGCCTGCTTTCTAAGCATCCTGAGTTTGTGTCAGTTATTAATCTAGTCTTCCTGATTTTATATTTAGGTTTCTGACCTCAGAAATAGCTTGAGCGTTGTGAACTCTGCACCAGAACAGGTAAGATATACTCTTTTACTGTCATTTTATTTGTAGAATTGGTTAAAATATTTAAAGACTGACTGCATTAACTTAACTACTGATATTCCTATCAGGTCAGGAATTCTTCCAAATTGAGGAGAATAATGCGGACGATTCTTTCATTAGGAAATGCTTTAAATCAGGGAACTGCTGGGGGTGAGTTAAACATTTGATTGCTGTCTGTTGGCAAAGTACACTATCGTATAATCTTTAAGTAGAAGTCATTAGTGACTTCCGAATCCCTATAATCAAGCAATGATATCTATTGTGATATTGCACAAGGCAATGGGTTTAGACTATGAATTATGTTTATAGCTCTTAACATAATTATGAATAATTGTTTCATTGCTTTTTGTAAACATCAGTCATATTTTAACTAACTTTTATTCTAAATGTTTTGTTTTCTTCTATTGCAATTATCCTTGAGATAAATTAAAAAGGATATTGTTATCATGTAATATATTATAAAGCCCAATCGCTTCTACAATATGGAAAAATAGGGCTTGTTCTATTATCATAACTTTAGTTATGGACGAATGATTGGATCACGTTTCCTCTAGTTCTTAATCTTTACCCTCTTTTTAGTTGAAGTTTCATTTATATGTATCAATTATGTTTTTGATGCCCTGCTTTGGACCATAAGCCGCCTTCTTTTGGATTTTATGCTTTTCTACTGGCTATTTGAGTCTGAAGTTTCAACATGCTGTCACTATTACCACAAGATTTTGTGCTACCACGCATTATCTCTTGTGCAGATGAAATAGACCATTAATTGGAAACAAGTCTTTTGGTACTTCCATTTCCCATGCATAATATGTTTCCCTACCAGAGCAAACCCAAATCATATTCTGTATTGGCTTTAGCTTGACTATATGCATGTTAACCTAAGATAACCTTGTACTTACCCTTCCTGGGTTCAGGATCTGCAGTTGGATTTCGGTTGGATAGCCTTCTTAAGCTCACTGATACATGTGCTCAAAACAACAAGATCACTCTCATGCATTATCTTTGTAAGGTACAAAAAGTGATTGATCCTTATGAGCATCGCCATCAATGCTGTTGACTTAAAATATTCTACATGAATGTGCATTTAGTTTTTTGTCTGCTTATATCTGCATCTGGATGGTACTTGTACCCCAATTGTAGATATCATCTTTATGTGTATATATGGGATAAAGAGTCTCAGATGTGCAGATTGAATGCTAGTTCATTTGTCTAAAAATTGAATTTTATGTGCACAAATGTGTGCTAGACGTTACTAAAGATTATGTATTTTTGCTTTTTAAGTACTTCAAATTTTTTTTTTAAATACATTTGTAGTCCAATGCATTTGTGGCATTATCAGTGTAAATAAATATGCATAGATATTGATGGAAAATCAGTGTAAAATAGCTAGAAGATCCTCCAAGAATATTGTTGGGCAAACAGGATTGTTCAGAAGCATTTCATACTGTTGTGCTTAAAGTTCAGATGTGCATGTTGAGTTGGGGGAGCATACTTAAATTATGACAGAAGTATGCGTCACAAGCCATTTCAATAGAGTGAAAACTGGCTTTGATATCATGTTAAGAGGCTACCAAACTCAAATTTTTGGGCTGATATGTGGGCTCCCAATAATAGTGTTTAAGCTATGTCGGTACCAAGTCATTTTCATTTAATTTTAGTTATGTGATATGCATTTATATATTATGGTTGAACATATTATGAGTCGTCTTTCAGTTAGTTGACTTACATGACATTACTAGTTGTTGCTTAATTCCGCTTGATATCTGTAGGTGCTTGCTGATAAATTACCAGAACTTCTAGATTTTTCAAAAGACCTTGCCAGTTTGGAACCTGCATCTAAGGTAACCTATTCTGTTTAGTGGAAATCATTATATGATAATGGCCGCCATTCTGATTGAGTTGTGATTTCCATCAGATACAATTGAAATTTTTGGCAGAGGAAATGCAAGCCTTAAGCAGAGGATTGGAAAAACCTGTCCAGGAGTTGTCCATGGCTGAAAATGATGGTCCTATATCAGAAAATTTTCGTAAGGTATTTTAAGCATGTTAGCTTGCATTTTGGCAATTTCACTTATAGCTACCCGTAATCAGTTTTCGTTGAAAGCTGGACCTTAATAGTTTTCAAGGAAATTACTGCTCATGCATTAATTTTGTCCATAAATTTGAGATATTATATTTTTAATTGCTTCAGGATCATGTCATTCTATGGTAAATTAGGTCTTTTCCATTTTATCATTGCCTGTGTTCAAATCTTCTTAAAGTTCTTTTAATTTGTTTTCATATCTGTATCTTGTGGGCTCGTACCCATGCCTGTGTTGCTGCACTGTATCAGACCATTTTTTAGATAAGCACAAGAGGTTGGATAATTATATGACCAATAAGTTGGGACTAAACTTGACTGTATCAGTTGTCATGCTTTATACTTATACATATTACTTGGTCTTGCCTTTTTTTTTTTTTGTTGTTGTTGTATTCTATATTATTTTTCTTGCTTTCTCTTTGTTGCTCAGAACTTGAAAGAGTTCCTTCATTTTGCTGAGGCTGAAGTGAGGACTTTGGCTTCACTACATTCCACGGTGGTAAGTTGCCAAACTGTTGACTGTGAAGGGGAGCATTCAATTTTTTCTAATACTTGCTGCATGAGAATGTTATTTGCCCGGATCTCAATGTACTATAGGGGAGAAATGTGGATGAATTGATTGAGAAGATGCATCTCGTTGTCCCTTTGAGCAAGGTATGAATTATACAATCACTTTGTGACCACATACAAGTATTGGAATGGTTACAGTTATTTTATTACTCTTCTAATTAACTGCTGCAGTTATTTCAACTCTGTTCAACTTTGTGAGGATGTTTAACACAGCCCACTATGAAAACAGCAAACAACTTGAGCTAGAAAAGAAGAAAACGGCTCAAAGTGAGAAGTCAAAGATGTGTGCTTCACGTAAGGAGTCCAAACACTTGTTACGTACTCCAATCTAGAGTGGCAGTGTCAGCTGATTCTTCTTCAACACAAACTTCCTAATTCTTCGAAAGAAGAAAATAACTTGTAATCCCACACGGCAGGGACCTCCGAAACAAGTGATAGAAGGATCACATTGATGCTTGACAAGAATGTATATTTCACTGATAGATCAAATCTGAAATGCAAATATAGGACTACAGCCATAATTTTCTGCAGACAGGTAGATTGAACACGTCCTCCTGTTAGGTGAGCCTCTCCTAGTCTATTCTCTGTTTCTGTTTAATTGTCTGACCTGACTCAATTGATTCTTAATATTACGTCTTGGTTTCTTCACTCTGTACATGATTATTTAATGTGTTCTACCTTTTTGTTTTGATCAGAGATGGAGGTGTCAGCGCAATCATGTTCTTCAATAGGCAACTTGTAATGATCTCACGGAATTCACAGTTAGTAGTTTCAAAGAAAGATTTGGTTGATAATGAATATTTTTACTCTCTAATTTTGCTCTTTTCACTTTGAATTGGTTCGATTGACTTTGACCTATAGCCCTTTTACATTTTTTAAGATCCTTCTCCCCCTGGTATCGCTTTATTAATTTCCTATTAAAATTACTAATTGTTTGCCTGGCTTCTGATTTATTTGAAATTCAGTTATTAGTTTTAAGTTTAATCATCACTTTTTACCATACCGTAAATCTACCTTCAGATTTCCAGTCAAGGTATGCCTCAATGATTATAGGCAGACTTAAGAAAGCTTAAGAGTGCATTTAGCAGCCGAAAACAGTTTTATGCCACGTAATACGGTATTGTGTGTCTTATCCCTTTTAGCATCTATTTGACTCATCTTCATATTATAAGCATAAGATTTTTCACCTTTCATCTTATTCCTGCTGGTTATTTTCATCATACTACATTGACATTTGACACTCTTGCTTGTTAGGAAAGTTCAAAAAATTCTAATGTTGATATTAGAAATGGAGTAAAAATGGTATAAATGTCAATAATTATTCTTATAAAACTGATAACATGCAACATTAGATTTGTAATATTAAATATTAGGAATTAACTACCATATATTCAAGATTTTAAGTGTTATATTAGAATTTTCAACTTTTATGTTAAGAGTTCTCAACTTTTGTGTAAGAGGATGGTTATAAGTTTTGTGCTTTCTATTTTAGACATTTCGAAGTTTTGTGTTAGAATTTCCAGTTTTTGTGCAAGAGACGACTAGTTCCATGTCGTAATTGTAACATAACTGGGTGGTCCTAAATATCATCCTAATGACATATTAATGGCCAAACAGGTGGTGTTATTGGAGTAGTGTTGCTAATATATTATTTAATATACAGGATTCTGATATGTTAGTGTAGAGATTTCCAATGAGCTCAGATTTCAACTAATGCAATATCTTTTTTTAACTCAATCCAATCTCTTCTCCTCATGATATTTGATTAAATTTAGGTTCATTTGTCAATAGGAGTATGAAACCTAACTCATTTTAATATCAAATGAGATCAAGGCAGTTGACCAATGTGTTAATTATTGTTTACCCATTTCTATCTACCCATTAGCCAAAAAATGTTTATCTTACTTTGTTTGGATCGGCTTTTAGGTTTATAGTTCTTGATAGTCTAGTCATGCATTAAATGTAGTGTGCTATTTGGTATTCTTATAATAATGTGTGTGAATGCGCCATTTTTTTTTTCCAACTCTTACAAATATTATCACGGTTTCAAATATCTGTAAAATTTATTCTGCTTGAATGATGTTGGTGGTGAGTTATGAGATGCGTACTATTTGTTTAGTATTAGATTTCAATACTTATTGTGTGTTGTGTAAGTCACGTGCCTTCAACGGTACAAAATATAGGGTTCCCTCACTACTATAATTAAAAAAAAAAATCTCACTACTCGCATGATTCCCTTTTCCAATCCCTATTTTCAACTCAAATCCCAACAGAAATAAATCGATGAACTATTTTTATGAAGTTTAGGTAATATATTTCATTAAAAACGACTTGTAAGATTGAGAGTCATTGAGAGTGGTAGAAACTTCGAGTGTTTTGTCGGTGAATGAAACATGTGATTTGTCATCACATGAGGAAAAATGGCAATAAAAAAGAGAGACAGTCTGGCTGGCCCTATAAAAGAAACAAGTGTTTTGGTTGGTACTATTTTCTTGTGGATTCCATCAGTCAGTCTGACGCCAACGGCCAACCATTCCCCATCTTCATTCAACCTTCTTTGTGACCATAACTCGACAAAAATTTGGGAATCAAAGAAGCACTTTTATAATTATCACAAGAACACTTTCATTGTTTGAGGATAGAGATAAGAAAACAAAGTGTTATTTAATCAAAGAATACAATAATAATTTAAATTATATTATAATAAAATAATAAAACTTTGAAATTGCAATTATAAAATATAACTCTTTAATTAAAAGATTGTTTATTAAGTACTTGCTAGTTATTGACCCTACTAACAAGCTATTTGATTAACTTTATAAATGTTGGGGTAATAATGGACAACAATAATGAAGGATATATTATAAATGCAACTTTAACTTTATACATTATTGTATAGTCTAGAATCCTATGAATTTTGATGCTCTACTATTAATGTGCTAAAAGGGTAGATGCTCAATTGGCTACTTGCTTAATATTTCCAATTAACAAAATTAAATTCTTCATAGCCGCTAGTGATCATTTTATATAGAACAATTTTGTTTCAAATGATATGGGTTATGTATATATTTTTGAATATAAATTAATTTTTATTTATAAAAATATTTATATTTTATGGACACTTGAGATTATAAAAAAAAAATTATTAATAAACGACATCCGCATGTTTTTTAAAATATGAATTTATGCATATTAGCATTGACTTGAGTGCAATTTCAAAAATCTTTATAAAAAAAATTACTATTATTAGCAATTTAGCACTAAATTTTAGATATTTATAAAAAAAATGATAAATACTCCTATAATTTTAACATTTTTTTATTTTCAAAATAAATGTATTTTTTAATTAAAAAATAGCAAGACTTAAAAATTTTGATATAACAAAATATTATTATTGTCATCTTATTTTATTTTAAGTTAGATTTATCAAGTTATCTCATAAATTAATATATATATATATTCATATAATATAAATAACTATAACAAAATTCAAGATTTTATTATTTATTTAACATGTAAATTTATAAAACATAAAGGTAAAAATACTAATTTTTACATATTTTATTTGAAAAATATAATTAAATATTTATATTCAAATTTCAAATAACAAAATCAAACAAAACATTGGGATTTAAACATTAAACCTATTTAAAATATTTAGATATTCAATAAAAAAATAAACAATACCTTGGGTTAAGGTCATGATATTTTACAAAGTTAAAAGAATATTTTATCATACACTTTTTTAAAAAATTTACTTAATTTTTATTAATATTTTTGTCAAACAATAATAAATATGACTTTAAAGTCATAAGTGCTTAAAAAATATAATGTATAATGTATTATTGGGTGATTTTATCGAGACCAGTACACTTAAATTTTTCTCTAACACTTCATATGAAACAAAATTTTAAGATATGGTGTATCATTTATCTCTCTTATCTTAGTAAATTATTATTTTAGCCTTTTTATTTATATTATGACTTTAATTTGTACGTAAATTCTTAATATTTTGTCTATTTTATCTGTCTATTTATCTATCTATATATATTGGATAACTCGAGGTATCCGAATTTTATTCTGATTAATGAGTTTCGCTTAACTAATCTCTGAGAAGATACTAACTGAGTATACTATTATTTAGATATTTCACTTAAATTATAAGGGATTAATTAGAATTGAATTCTAAACGTAAACCTAAATTATATATTTCAAACTGAATTTATTACCATCAAATTATACTCATAAATGAATTTACTCGAGAATATATATTTTCAATTTTAGTCAAACCATACATCCAACCAACTTTTTTTTTTGAAAAAAAAAAGTTAATTCTCAAGTCTCTTTACAACTAACCCATCAATCTAAATTAAGTTAAAAAAAAGAAAAAAAAAAAAGATCAATCCATACAATGACTAAATGAGTCAAACAACTACAAAATAAATTTAAACTTTATAATTCTTTTCTTTTACTGTAATTTTAAAGTCACAACCGCTGCATAATATTAAAAAAAATATAAATATAATTTTTTTATAAATTAAATTTGAACCTCAAATCTCTTGTATCTCAAATATTTTACTATCTAGTTAAATCAACTATTTACTCTCAAACAGAATCAAATAATGTTAATATTATTATGTTAGAATAAACGGCTCAAAAAAAAAACAAACACAAGCATATCATCGTCATCATCATCATCTTCACCAGTAAAGATGCCAAATTTTTCTTCTTTATCCTACAACTTTAATGGCATATAGAATCTCTTTCTTTGGGGAATCATTTGATCAAATTTAGGGATATAGAATGTATTTCTAATAGTTGTTAAAACTTCAATCCTCTTAATGCAAAATTGAAATGTAATTTCTTATAATGACTTTTAGCTTAAAAAAAAAAGAAAATCTGAACAACACACTCTCTCATTCTCTCACGATTAATAATTAAGGTTCTCATTATTAATCCATCTATAATAAATAATGAACATGGTATGGTTTACATTTGCTTACCTTATAAGTGAGATTTTTTCTCATTATTAAAAGAAAAACAAAAGAAAGTTGATGTTGTTGCTGTTGCTATTGTTGTTGTTGTTCAAGTTGTTGAGCATTTGTTTACTTGAGTCGGTGTCAATTTGAATAAACGTATCGTATTTATCTTATGTTAATAAATAAACTGTATTTTTTTTGTTTTCATTCGAATATGATCTATTTATTAATTATATCAAGAATCTTTAACTCGAATACGATCCATTTATTAATCGTGATATCCGTTTAATAATCGTATCATTCATTTATTAATCGTGTCATTTATTTTTAAAATATGTGATATAATACGATACGATTAGATCATTAATTCAAT